>JAKSZP010018624.1:0-130485 GCA_022478985.1 Massospora cicadina | reverse complement strand
CCTTGTATTATCATCCGAATTCAGTGGGTGGTTAAGAAAATAAGAAATAGCCTCTTCCAATTGGAGAAAATATTCTTTGAGATTCAAATTTGAGTCAGTCAAGTGGAGGAAACTTCTGGAACTATGGGCCCACCTGGGGCTCAAGATCCCCCCAGTACAGTAGGTCCCCCAGGACCTAACGGGCCCAAGGGCCTATAGGACCCAGAGGGCCAACTGGACCTTCTGGATTAGTTGGACCACCTGTCCCATGTAGACTACCTGGTCCAGCAGGGCCGCCAGGGCCCCTTGGGCCTCCTGGACCTCCAGGGCTCCCCCAACCCTCTAGCTTTATAGGCTCTGATTATCCGTCTGAGTCTAATCCTAGTTTACTCTCTGAAATTGATCAGCCAGTTGCAAGTGCAATTTCATAAAGTACTCTGGCGTGTAATTTGACTCCAGATAGGACATATATCACCCCCTTTTGTCACTTCAGTCTTTATCTGATGAACTGATAACTGGGCAAATGGGCTAAGGATAATGATATTTTACTGCAAGCATGTGATAAAAGGGCATATGCTCCAAACAAAAATTGATTCTTTGGAGCTTAGATACCATGCTCAACAAGAGCAAATTATTGAATTAAACCAAAGATTAGATGCTAAGGTGGGCCATTTGTAGTTAAATCATCAGATTAACAAAGCTTTCACTGAGGTTGCTTACTTGCACCTGCAATATTCCTACCAAGCCTCCGAATCTAACTCTTTTACTCCACCTAACTGGAGCAGCCTGAGGTTCATGACTTAATGACTAATACTCCTATGAGATCTAAACCAATATTCAAGGATAGGTATCCTTTTGGGGAGGGGGTAGCATTTTTTTCCTTTACTTTTTGAGAAGGCCCTGGGGGAGGCAGCGGACCTTCAAAAGATGTTTATCAGCCCATTTGTCTTACCTGTGTGTCTCAAGATACTATGGTTTCCCATCTGATGACTTATAAACCTGGTCTCAAGTCAAAGAAGCTTTGGTAAAAGGTTTTCAGTAGTGAGCAGACCTTATCCTTTCAAAAACAGGATTTTATGGATTAAAGCCCCTTCTGAATGAATCCAATAGGAACTTTTCACATAAGTTCTATTGGGAGGCACAGATTTTGGTGACCTGTGGTCAATAGAATCTTGACGATGCTATTACCATTGTTATATCCAATTTCACTTTCTGAACTCAGTTGCAAGTCTACTTTATTAGTATGAAAAAGAACAATCGAAGTATCTTGGACATTAAACAGGCCTAGTTGGAATTGCCACATCAAATCACTAAAAACTGCATCTATGACTCTCTTTTTTTTAGTACTAGATGGTCCCAACCATCTATGACTCTCTTCCAACCATGTTTTCCTAAAGTGTAACATTATCTGAAAACTCTTGTACCATTCAATGTAACTATTGTAACCAATACTTCCATACTTGAGACCACAGTTTAAAAAGGAAAGCGGATGAGAAGAAAAATGAAGACAAGCTCAATAAGACCTATCATCTTGATAATGATTTGGGTATTAAACAGGGTGACCGGATCCTTATAAAGTATATTAAAAACTATATTTCTTCTTATTCCTTGACATACTTGCTGGCGAAATTTTCACACTTTGGAAATATAATACTCTCATTGATCTTTGAGTAAACCAGTTTAGTGCTAAGGCCATCATGCATACTGGCTCTCCTGTGAATGTAGTATCATCTAAGATGAACAAGCGGATCAAACTTATGCATGACATTTCCAATTTTGAGATGTATGGAACAGCAGGACCCCAGGAATATGAAGTCAATTAAGCTTTTTTGACACTTTCCTTGAATATCAGAAAGTTAATTTTTATGGTGCCTGCATTCATTTTGGATTAATTTGAGTTATGACCTCCTTTTGGGGACCCAATTTTTACAGTAACTTAATGAATCATTAAACACAACTCTTCTCTAACCATTTTAAGGTATTGGGTTCCGTTACTTTTATCTAAACATACCTTATTCAACATACCAAGCATTGGGGTTTGTACGTTAAAAGGACAAGAAGGTCAAACTCTATCAAGTATCATGGTGAAGGACCTTAAGTAAATTTAAATCAAATACAACTGACATTGAAGGTATGCCCTTTTTCTCCTTTAAACCGTTTAAATTAATCCAAAATTTCAGATTATTGTTGATATATGTTGGATTTAGGATAGGAGAAGCTTGCTTGGGTGCGTTAAAGCTTAAATTTAAAAAAAATGAGGGGATTAAAGCCACTTAATTTAATAAATTAAATAGACACTAAAAACTAGAAATTTATATGTTTATATAGTTTTATTAAGTGTCGTAGGGGTAAGTAAAAAATGAACCCTCTTTATTTTTGCCATTCAGTATTTAAAATGGTATCAAGGGTCAAAGGGAATTCAGTGGTAAGTTCAGGAAAGCTTGGTACAGTCTGTATAAGGAAATATGACAGCTCAGCCTATTTAAGCTCAGGAAACTCGCTTCAATTTAGCTGAATGATGGATGGGAAATTAGTGGTAGGCAATATGTACCTGAGGGGTAACAATTTAATGTATTTTAGCCAATCCCCATTAGCTAAAGTTATTGCACATTGTTGGAACTCCGCCAAGCCTATAAAAAAAGGGGGATCCCCACTTAGGTGTTGTAATGGAACTAGATGTGACTGGGGGAGAACCCTTCAATGGACGCCTCATAATAGCCCATGTTGTTGGAAAAATCTGATTACTTGATTTTGAGATAATAGCCCATTTGATATTTGGAGAAGTGTTGCCTCGATTCACAGGGTTCCACCAAGGTTTGGACAGTGTCCTTTGGCTGCAAAACTGTTTGTATCATTTTAATCACCTTAATTATTATTAGAACTTGCAGATGTCTGACATTTCCCTGAGTTGGACCATTCTAACCCAAAACATTCTTTTCTTGGAGCCGTGAGGGCAAATGTCTGACATCATCCCCCTCAAGAATGTTGGGGGGAGAATAGTGCCATAGGAAGCGGCCATGTACTTAATTTATGGTGATACAGGTAGCCAACGATTTTATGGAATATTCGTCACCTCCCTTGTAGGTGACAGTGAAGGGACCCTCCCAAATAAATCCAAGCTTGCTACTTATGGGTGTGATGCGGTTATGGTAATATAGGACCAAGTCAGACACTTTGTAGGAAGGTAGGGGAAACCAAAGCTCATAAACCACTTGTCCCTCTTTTGTATCCGTTTTAGCTAAGTTTGTCATAGCCTCTATTTAAAGCTGAATGATACATTGTGCCAATCTTCACATGGCTTTTTCAGGTTTCTCAACTTTAGAGGAGAAAACCTCTTTAGCTAAAAGGGCGGGTATCCCTGGTTCTCGCCCATACAGAATATGAAAGGGGACATTTTCAGGATCTGGTGATAACTAATCTGGTATGCCATAAGATCACTGGGCAGGAATTGATACCAGTGAAGTGGATCAAAGGAGGCCATTTTACGCAGGATGTAAACCAAGGTTCCGTTAACTCTCTCCATAGTTCCATTGGTAGATGGATTATAAGGGTTTGAGAAGAGTTTTTGGGTCCCCATAGACGTATCCAGGATCTTGACTACTCTGGAGGTGAAGTTCTTACCATTATCAGAGAGTAGTACATGGGGAAAACTATGGCGAGTGAAGATATCTTTATGTAAAAATGTTGTGGTGGCCTTGGACATCTGGGCAGGGAGGGACACGGATTCAACCCACTTAGTAAAGTGGTCAATACCTACAATGATAAAGTTTTTCCCACTGGTAGTTTGTGGGAGGGGACCTACTACAAATAGACTGATGGTTTGAAATGGTTGTTGAGGGGTAATGGGTTAATATTGGTATTTAGTCTTGAAACTGGATTGCTTCTTACATGCGCGACAGGCATCCAAGACTTTAACAATAGCTTCCATGATTCCTTCCCAATAGTACCGCTCCATAATCCACTCATAGGTTTTTTCAATCCCCCATGACCTAGGGTAGAGTGAGCTTCCATAATAACAGGTAAACGTTCTGAGGGCTGTAAATAAGGCAACCATTTTGCCCCCACCTATTTATTCAACTTAATATTCTCCACTTTTTTGTTGCGGGAGTGCCAGGCTAACATCTTCTGGACAGGCTCATCCTCATCCTCCCAGTCATCGGGGGTCATTAAGAGATCATGTAAGCTCTCCGCCTCACTATTATCCAAATGCAGAATGGGCAGACGAGTTAACCCATCAACATTCATGTGATGAGTTCCAGAACGGTGTTTAATCTTCATGTCATAATGCTGGAGCTTTAAAGCCCATCGTGCTAATCATCCAGTAGGATCCTTCATATTCTGTAACCATTTCAGGGAAGCATGACTGGTAACCACAGTGAAAGTATTGCCATACAAGAATTGACGGTAATCCTTACAGCTAACAAAACACTAAGGCACTCCTTCTCAGTGGCGCTGTAGTAGTCTTCCGCCTTTGATAGCATCTTACTGAAATAGGATAAATGATGATCTACACAATTATATCCAGTTAAGCTAAGATGGCCCCAACGGCATAGTCCAGGGAAACGGTAAACAAGATAAAAGGTTTATGTATAATCTTGGTGCTGTAGGATTTGACGTCATTGCAACAGTTGCTTCAACGTTTCAAAAGCAGCTGCTTGTTCTGTACCTCAATAAAAAGGGGTGTTTTTAGCCAATACTCAAAAGAGAAGCTCACTGAGCAAGGAGAAATTGAAATGAACTGATTGTAATACCTGATCATACCCAAAAAATAACTAAATATCCCGTAGGCTTGTAGGGGCAGGCATTTAAAAATGGCTTTGACCTTATCTTATAAAGGCTGTATCCCTTCTTGGGAGATAGCATGTCCGAGGAAATCTAGCTTCTTTTGGAAGAGAACGCATTTTTACAGTTTCAACTTGATACTAGAAGCGCACAGGCGTTGAAAGACTTCTTTTTAATTTGTGAGATTATTGAACGTTGCAGAAAAGACGGTGATGTCATCAAGATAGAAAATCACACAGATTAGCCTGAGGTCCCGCATAATGTGATCCATTGCACGTTGGAAAGATGGCGGCGCATTGCACAGACCTTGAGGTAAGAAAGTAGGCTAAAATAAGCCTTTACTGCAAATAAGAGTGCATTTTTCTGATCTTGGGGAGAAAGGTCCATTTGCCAATATCCGCTGGTCAAGTACATGGCTGAAAAGTATTTTGAGCCGGAGAGTTGTTCAAGGGCATCATCTATGCGGGGAATAGAATAACTGTCCTTTTTAATGAGATTATTTAGTATATTGTAGTCCATCAATACCCAACGACCTCCATTCTTCTCTTTGATTAACAAAAAAGGAGACGCCCAAGGGCTTCGGGATGGTACTTATAACCCAGCGTCTAACATCTGCTTGAGTTTAACCCTCATATGTTGCTCTTCAACCTTGGACTTACGGTACAGTTTAGATTAAATAGGTTGGGCATTATCAACATTAATGGAGTGGCTCCACCACTTCATATGCCATAAGCCGTATCAGTTTTGTGAAATTATCAGATATGTATCCAGTAGAAAATGAACTTGTTTAAGAACATCCATGGTTAGGTCATCTGAGTTGTGGACGTTAGGCAGAGTACACACCATCTGATCAGTGGGTAAACCCATATCCAACATCAATCCAATAAAGTGGACACAGTTAATCTCATAGATGGGCATTAGCAGACCTTTCCCTATCTCTTTATGTTTTTTGACAATGATGGATTTATTAGTGAGGTTCCTCAATAGGATGTTATTGGGTCGTTGATAGGTGGGTCTAGTATACCCAGAAATACATGGGGTTCTAATGAGCTTACTCCATCAATGCTTGTTACGTGCAGCAGACAGGCTCGGGGTATCTGTAAAATGTATTGGTAGCGACCAACCATTGATCACCAGCCTTGATTACTGTTTCCTCTGAAGCATAATAGGGAATGCCCTCTGAAACATCCAGCCAATTTGGGAAACTTTTTTGTGTTACATCCAGAGGTTGTGTAGAATAGTGTAAAGCAGAGGACGGGCATTCAATTAAGCAGAAGTATAACTTTACGGGGCTCTTCATTGGTGAAGATTAGAAAACTTGATAACCAAGTAGAGAGGTAACCCTGTTTCATGTTACTTATACCGTCATACTCAATCATAAACTGTGTGCCAATAAGCATATCATAAGCGTAATTATCTAAGGCCACAGCAGGAGCTAACTATGAGCTTTTCTAATCCAAATAGGCAAAGAAGAGTAGGCTCAAATATCACAGGTTTTGTTAAGACCCGCTTTTCCAAACTCCTGCGTACATTCAAGATCAGGAGCCAGCTTAGTCTTATTGATTAGCTTGGAAGAGAGAACGTTCAAAGGAGATCCAGTATCCAAGATAGCTCTAACCCCAATTTTTGAATAACAACCTCTACCTTTGTTATGGTCCACTAAAGTTAAGGTGGAGAGCTAATAATTCCTTAAGACGGAGAGTCGAGGCAAGCTTTTTAGCTGCCTTGGGATAGTTATCTTTAATAGATTCTAAGGTGTGAACATGATAATTTGGTCTGGTCAGCGAAGCAATAACCTGGTCAGCATTGCTAGAGGTATCAATAACCACAGGGAACCCCAGCAATTGATTAAGGTAGGTTCCTTGAGGGATCAGGGCTTTATTTACTCCTTCAAAGTTCAGCTGATCCGGTATAACTACTTCAACAGAGGCTTCTAGAACATAATAGCCAACGTCTTCATAACCCCTTAAGACTTGTCATCTGGAGGGTTGTCCACATACGTCGGGTGGATACTAAAAGAGCAGTCGGGGGTGGAGGCCATAGCTTTAGTAGCTGGAAGCCCATCTGCAGCGATGATCCTTGGAGGAGCAGGCGATTTATATTGAGCAGCCTTCTCGTTGATCCCATAGTTGTTGGAAGCAACTATCACCGAAGGGAGAGGTTTGGGTTACTTCATAGCTACAGGTTTTGAATTAGAGGTGGCTGGAGGAGAGGGCATCTTAGTTGTGGATGCTTTAACTCTACCAGCTTTGGGTTGATCAGTGGCTGTGAACCTAGGGGAAACAGATGGTTTAGCTTTAGCGACCTGTTACTTGAACCCGTTTTTAATGGGGGTGAATGTCTCCTGAGAAAGGGTTTAGTCTTAGGAACAAGCTTTTTAAACACTTGAAGAGGTTTGTTAGATGGCACAAGCTTATTGTGTTGGCAAGGTGAGGGCCAGGAGCGTTGCCCCATGGATGAGGATGCACTATGATTTACTGGTTTGTGAACCTCAGGTCGGCTGGGCGAAGGAAGATCAGGTGTGAGCTGCACCGCCAGTGCTGGACTCAGAGTAGTAATTCACATAGGGTTCAACATAGCCTCTTCCGTTGGGGCTTCAATTGAACACTCCTCAATGGTCCAAACCTGGGAGTCTATCACAGCTTCGTTGGTCTTTGCACAGGTATATAAATCATCAACTTCTTACAAGGCCTCTTTTATGGCACGGGCATTTTTAAAAGTTTGCTTTATTAAAATGTTATGTTGAGCTAAAGAAGGTTTGGAAGCTAGGCTAGATAATATAGCTACGATGGCATCATCCAGGTTTAGCGTGTTAGATGCTGATAACCTCTGAGCAGCAAGATAGAAGCGCTCAGCAAAGGCAGTGATACGTTCACCTTCATACATACTAAAGCGCATAAAAGCTAGTTTTTCACTAGATATACTCTGTTTGGATCCAAATTCCGCTACAAGAGCTTCTTTAAACTCGGCCCAGGCGTGTAAAGTATCGATATAAATGCTCATCAGTTTTTGAGCCAAGCGATCTAAATAAGGAAGGATGTTCTTAACCTTCTGGTGTTCAGTCGCCCCTTCCATGGCTGCTTTGATAAACGTTTAAGGATGAAGAAATACTACCCTCGCCAGGGGTAAACTTACCCATCAATGGACATTTGAATGTGCGCTATTTGAGCTTAAGTCTTGATAAAGCGCTTGCTATTTGTTTAAGGGCAACTAGCTGGGGTTTAGAAGCAGAGGGGCGGTTGCAAGGGTTATTCATCCCAACTCACTCCATTTTTTGTAATTCATTGTGGTGTCTACCCCTGTTGCGAGCACCACTTGTTGGATTTAGGATAGGAGAATCTTGCTGGGGTGCATTAAAACCTAAATTCTAATAAATGAGAGGATTAAAACCACTTATTTGAATAAATTAAATAGACACTAAAAACTAGAAAGTTTTAGGTTTATTTAGTTTCATTAAGTGTCATGGGGTAAGGAAAAAAATGAACCCTCTTGATATATGACCATTCAGTATTTAAAATGGTATCAAGGGTCAAAGGGAATTCAGTGGTAAGTTAAGGATAGCTTTTTACAGTCTGAATAAGGAAATATGCGAGCTCAGCCTATTTAAGCTCAGGAAACTCGCTTCAATCTAGCTGAATGATGGATGGGAAATTAGTGGTAGGCAATATGTACCCGTGGGGTAACAATTTAATGTATTTTAGCCAATTTCCATTAGCTAAAATTATTGCACATTGGGGGGACATCCGCCAAGCCTATAAAAAGAGGAGGGTCCCCACTTAGGTGTTGTAGTGGAAATAGATGTGGCTGGGGGAGAACCCTTCAATGGACGCCTCATAATAGCCCATGTGGTCGGTGAAATCTGGTTATTTGATTTTGAGATAATAGCCCATTTGATATTTGGAGAAGTGTTGCCTCGATTCACAGGGTTCCACCAAGAATTGGCCAGGGTCCTTTGGCTGCTAAAAATGTTAATATCACCTAAATCACCCTCATTGTGTTTTGAAACTTTAAATGTCTGACATTTCCCCGTGGTGGCTTATTTCAACCCTAAAAATTCTTTTCTTGGAGCTGTGAGGGCAAAAATCTGACAACATCTTTTTACATATCACTATCACCAAGGACTATTTATTACATATCCAGGGCGTTTCAAACTCCTCTGATAACGAGATTTTGCCTTGTCTAGGGTTGCTGGACTATGCACATTTGGGAGCCATACTCGTTTACTGGCAAATATCACTACTGGTTCAAAAGCTGTGGATTAAAGGACTCCAATAGCTTATTTAAACTATTACCTCTTTCTTGGATTTATGTTGTTAAGACTTTTGGGAGTTTACAAGAATAAAATTGGAATCCACCCAGGTAGATCTTATGGTTGGTCCCACAATTGGAAAACATCTTACTCCAGACAAAGAAAAATTACCAAATCAACTAATGTAGAATAATATAATATTTTCATTAAGCATACTACGATTTTGGTAATATGAAGGGAGTGACACATACCGTTTTAACTGAGGAGCATTCTCCTATTTATGCTAAACCTTATTTTAAGTCGAAGGTTGAGGAGGCACAAGTCACCAAGTATTTTTAATCTATTATTAGAAGCCAGCGTATTGAAACCCTCTAAAAATCCTTAGGTCTCACCGTAGTTATTGGTGAAGAAGAATATTGACTCTCACTCGGTGGTTATGGATTATACAAGGTAAATGCAATAACTCATTGAGACAGCTATCCCTTACCAAGGATTAATGATTCCCTCCATTTGCTTGCTGGCTCTATGTACTTTTCTGAAATGAATTTAACCAGTGGTTACTGGCAGATTGAGTTAGCCCTGGAAGTCTGGGCTAAATGTGCTTTGATTTCTAGTGAGGGCTTGTATGAACCAACCCATATGCTTCAGGGTTGAGAAATGCTCTGGCTAGTTTCAGAGGGCCATGGATGGAATGATCCGCAATTTAAAACTGTACTGTGCCTTGGTATACTTAGATGACGTTACCATGTAGTCAAAAAATTTACTGAGGATTTGAACCACTTTTAAGAAGTCTTTAGATGAATTTAGAATTCTTTGTTAAACTCAAATCTTCAAAATCTTCCTTCTTTTAGAATAAAATGGAGTTCTTAGGGCACAAGGTTTCAGCTAAAGGGATCTAACCTCTGCCTGACAAAATTGAGGCCATTAGCCAAATATCTCTAGACTATTTGCATGATATACAGGTTTTTCTAGGTATGGTTGGATATTATTGACAATTTTTCCCTAAATTTGCCAATTTGAGTGAAACTCTATTTCATATATTACAGAAAGTTAAATCCTTTGACAGGGGCTTTGATCAGGATCAATCGTTCAATTCACCCATAACAGCTCTAATCAAAACGCCTGTTTTAATCCATCCTCAATTTGATAAACCTTTTATTCTGCATACTGATGTGAGCAATGTTGCTATTATGGCCATCCTATCTCAGTATGATGAGGATCAAATTGACCATCCTATGACTACTACAACAAAGCCTAATATAAGGTGAGAGAAATTACTGCACAACTGAATGAGAGTGCCTAGCTGTAATTATGAAAATCAAACATTTATGACCCTTCCTAATTGACAACTACATTTCTTTTGTTACCAACCATTCTTCTCTAAAATGGTTGCAAAATATGAAGAATCGGATAAGAGGTTGGCTCATTTGGCCTTATAATTGCATAATAATGATTTTTGAATCATTCATAGTTAAGGTACCAAATATCAAAATGCTGATGACCTGTCTCAGTTGCCTGTGTTAACCTTGGAGCTCAATAGGGAGGAGAGATTATATGATCTAATTGGACGACCTGAACTGTGGGATAAAGGATATGAGGAAGATTGAGCTTTTCTTATGATCATTACTAAGGATAACATGATTCAAGAGGTGTCTTTGTAAAAGAAGATCAATCTCAAATGGTTATCCTTTTTAACCCAAATTCGTGGTCTAATACTATTATGGAAAGTCATAGTCAAGTAGGTTGCAGTGGTTTGAAGAAGACTCAGAATTGGTTAAAAACCAGATACTAATGGATTAATGTTGCAGATTTTATCAAGAAATCGCTTGATGTATATCTCATCTTTAAGCCATGGTGCCTATAACCATAGTTACAGAACATCAAGTGATTGCACCAACCAAGGCTTTTTAAGTGATTAGTAAAGTGTTGTAGAACCTTTACCTCAGGGTTTGCATGAGCACCAATACATTATTATGGCGGTTAACCATTTAACTAAATGGATTAAAGCCATTTTGATTACTACTTCTTCCACTAAAACAACCGCCTTAACCTTTACTGTCAAATCATTACTCAACATGGGTTTCCCAAGGCCTTAATGTCAGAAAATGGGACTAATTTCACTTCCCAACTTCTACAAGAATTGTCAAAGTTGTTAATTACTGCTCTAAAGTATATTGACCTTATCACCCATTAACTAATGAGGTTATTGAGCAAGTCAACGGAACTTTAGTCTCCATTTTGAGAAAGATGGCCTCCTCTAACCCAACACAGTAAAAGTTTTATTTAATTTGTGCTCTGTTCGCTTACCAAATCAGATACCATCAAATTATTAAAATAGCCTTTTTAAGTATTTATGGGCAGGATCCTTCAGTTCTATCAAGTGTCCAGAAATACTCAATAAGAGTGTTCTATAGGACACTGAATTAACTATGAAAAATTGTGCTGAAGAAATCATTCGCCTTCAAACTCAAGAAATGTATTAATTGAAACGACCACCAAAAAGGAGACTCTTAGGAGTAACCAACATAAGCCCAGTTCACCTGAGTATCAATTTTAGATTACATTTTGTATTAACACTCTCAGCCTGGTGGGTGAATTAAGAAATTGGAATCTAACTGGTTGGGTCCTTAATGAGTCATTTCCATAAGAGGGCTTGAGTACTTGATTGTTCATTTTAATACAGGCATAGTTGTAAATTATGTCAACACTAGGTTTTTGAGGTCTCAGCATCCTCTGCAATTGAACCTTCGAGGGGAAGTGTTGGGATTTCGCCAAATTCTTTTATCTTTGAACCTATTACCCCAAATATTCCTCCATCAGTTGTTGAAGGAGAACATAGTGCATTTTGGTCGCATTAATCTTCTAAAGAAGATCATGATTATCCAAATCATGTGATCTCTGACGATTTGATCTCTCAGAGATTGAAAAGATCAAATTGAATGTGAGCCTATGCAAAACCTATAAATATTAAGTCTTTTTGATGATAAAAATCAAGTCTATTTTTCAAGCTCATGATTATTCTTATTTGATTCAAATTTTATATTTCCAGAGATTCCATCAAAAACTTTGAGAGAATACATGCCATTTTTGACGTGCAATTTAAAACTTCTAAACTTCTGCTTCCAGAGGAAAAGTTTTTATACTCTTTTAAGGAAAATTTTACCATAAGAGAATGCATTATTACCTCATTTTTTATAATTATGAACACTACGGAAGAACCACCTGATGACTGAAAAGTGTTAGGTACTCACTCCTATTGTATTAGTTGGGTTTTTAAAAAGATTATATTGACTTATCCTATGCACTGAAACACCTATGCTGATGTTTTAGCTGTTCTCAACAAGGGAATTCAGTAGTGACCTTTCATTATTCAACAATAAAAAACTTTTAAGGTATCTCAATAAAACCCTTTTTAATTTTTTCTTTCACTTTAATACCCAAATCAAAGCTAAATTCAGTATTTTTTTAAAAAAAATACAGAGAACAACTGCTCGATCAAGCCAAAACTTACTAATGTTGATGCAATTGATGCCTGCCGCCCTGGCTTGGGGTGTTGGTGTGCCGCCATCTGGAGACTTTCGCCACCACTGAAGCGCGCCTGGGCTAGCTGCTAGCCCTCCCAATGCTACCTGGCATTATGTCCCCCCTCAGGACTTGGCCCACCACCTCGCCGGCTCTCAGGCGGTGCTCCAGAGCCCTTTGGTGCTCCCACAGAGCACTTTGCGTTTTGGCCTCCAGGTCAAATATGGGAATCTCTTCCCATACACAAGTGCGGCCATCAACAAGATGGTCACAGTGGTTTTCAAACCTACTGGCTATATTGACTTCCACCCCTTTAAGAGGTACATAGACCTTAGCTTCCTCTCTGAAGCTGATGCAGCAGCAGCAGCCAAGCTGCAATTAATTTTTAAATAATTTTTTTGCCCACCTTTCAAACCCAGCTCCCAGCTGAGGCCACTTTGGTGGTCCATTTCACCAGGTTGCCCTCTTTCCTTTCCCCCAAACGCCTCCACCACGAGCTCACAGAGGGTTTGGCCATTTTTGGCACAGACCCCATGTTGTAGTCTGTGGTTCCCAATGGGGCGGATCAGTTGGCAGGGCCTCACGCCTTTGCAATGATCTTCCCATTCCATCATGACACCCACCTCATGATTTACCTGCACTTTGATAAGATCCACACCTGATCACCCTTTTTGGGCGCATGTCAAAAATGGCTGCGTCAAATGCCCCTTGTGCTTCAAATTAAATCATGCAAAGCGCAAATATTCCACGGATTCCACCTCTGCTACTTCCACCACTCCTCCTTCTGGTGTCAGGCTGGCTATGTCTTGCCCAAATTTTTTGAGTGGGGCGCAATCCTCACACTCACAACCTCTGCTAATTTTGGCACTGCTTCCAAAGCAGCAGTCAAGCAAACCTTAAATTTCCTAAAAAATCGTTGGAATTATGGAATTCTGAGCTGATGGCTGAGACAGTTTTAGCTGAGCTGCCGTGGTCAATTGTTCACAGCCAATCAGGTTCAGCCACTGCACTGACTCTGGTGGCTGGCCCAGCATTAGCCAATTAAATCCATTTGAAGTGCTTAAATGGATTGATGATAGCAATCATCCGTTTAATGTCAAGCTGGATTTTCTTTGGAGGAATTTTCTGACAATCTGCCTGATTCACATCCCTGCCATTTTCAATCTAAAAAGGTTTCATAATTATAAATATAACCAAAATGGAGTTAGAAGCTGCAGATGCTCTAGCTAACACCCTTCTCCGCCAACATCTCCATGGGGTGATGAAACCTCTTGTTGAGGGTATTCCCATCTCAAATTTCCACCATGTTTTTGATGACGATGCAAAATATGAAATTGAGGAGCTCGCTTTTGGAGTGAGCTGCGCTTACATCAATGTGACAAAAACTTCTCCGTTTGACCCCAATTATCCCCAAACCCACCAGCGCATTAAGTATTTCACTTGTGTGCCTAATCTCATCACCTTTTCTGAGCATCAACTTGCTCGATATGTTAAAATGATGGACGTCACCGGCCTCATTAATGAAGAAAACCAACAATTATACCTCCTTATGCCACATGTCGCTAATGCTCAAATCTCTATCTTATCCACCATTGTCCACCAGCTAAAGTGGGCGCCAAACAAAAGTTTCCCCAAAGTTTCACCACAATCTGATATGGCTTCCTAGGCTGATAACTTTGGGTTTATATTAGGAATTTTTTTGTTTATAATAATCCCTTTGTTTGACCCATTTGCAAATAAAGATTCATGTCAGCTCCCCCTTTAGGGTTGGGCACCACTAGTGCCAAAAAGATGCGCATATATTCTCCAGAGCATCAGGACTTTTGCGCATTACTTCATTTTTCCATTTGTGGGTGGACATTTTGAGTTTTGCTTTGGCAAATTTCAGTAACTCATTAAGGCTCTGCATTATTACATCATCCTTAATATTTGTTGAAAAATACTTTGAATGCTTGAGGGACTTCTGCTGAATTAAACTATATAATTATGTCCCTTCAAGTATATTAATTTATTCCACTGATTTGAATGCGGAATTTGTTGTAACACTCTCAATTAACTTCAAGTGAATTTTAAGCCAAAAATTAAGGGTTTAGGCAGTGTTGACTTTCTTCCTATTTCGAGCCATCATTAATTTAAAGTTGGAAGGAGCAGCGGATACCTAGCGTTCATCTAGGTTATACTCAGTTCAACTAGTTTTTTCCAGAGGATATGTTCAAGACCCCTTCTTTTTCCTTGATTGGAAGGGTATATCACCCAGTCTAACTTAATGGACAAGGCGGAGGCCCTAATACTATCCACCAATATCAATTAGTGATTTGGCTCATTTGAACTACATAGGGTTTTTTTGGTTAGTTGATACAATTAACCACATTCACTTAACTTTTCTGTGGATCATCCCCAACAACTATTAACGTGAGTTACTATCATTATGAGTCCCATTAGTATCACTTTGATAAATAATTATCAGAAAATAGCTCCAATCAGTAGTTAATGAATATTGATAGCTTGAATATCCATCAAGGTTTTCTTTATAAAGTGTCAGGCGGACAGCAAGTAAGAATTAGACTGGCCTGCCAGCCCAGAAGCCAAAGCAATCAAACAGCAAACCAGAATTCCTGAGGCACTGCTGCTGATATGAAAAATATAGAACTGGAAAGGAGTTCCACCAATATCTGCTGGTGATCCAAAATTTCATATAGGCACAAAATAAAGCACCAGATGCACATGGCCGTTAACCCTGAGGGGTATGAGAATGTCAGCGGATAAGGCGGCTTAATTTTTAACATGTAAAAACTAATTTTTAGGAAGAATTTTTAATGGAAATTTAGGAAAGAAGGGATGACCAATAATTTTCTCAGTGCAATGGGACTGAATTAAATAGTAGTCAATTTGGGGGAAAACAAAGCTGGGATTGGGTCCCTCAAATATGACCTAACCAGCGAATTATTCAGGAATGGGCGGGTTAGTTCCTTGGAAACCATCATCGCAAAATTTGGTGGCGGGCCAAGTCACTGTCAGTTTGACCTCAAATGCCTGAACCAAAGCTTGACTACATTTCTGATGTTTGACATGATGGCATTTAGCCCAACATGTGGCAGGAATTCCCCAAGGCCACCCCAATAGGGGTGGGCCCATTTGGTTGGGAATGGGTTTGAGACGCCCAACCCACCCATGCTTGGTTGCTGGGCCATTTGTTTGGTTAATGGCATTGCATCAGGCACAACACCTGATTTGTCAGCAGGAAGCTGCCCATCAGGGGTTGTGGGATCCACGAATGGAGGCCACAAATAATTTCTCAGAGTGAGAAACTTACTTTTTAATAAGAGTATAAAATATTAACTTTTTATAATTTTTATGTTTTTACTATAAAAAGCGCGGCAAAACCAAGAAAGGCCCTTTTGTCAATACTAGCTTTTCCTATTTAAACTTGTTTGAATTTTGAGACTATTGATATTTGAGGTAAAAGAATGCAAAGCTCAGTTGTCTAAATTAGGGAATATAGGTTCTTGGCCTATTAAATTGTAGATAAAATTTTTGAGGCAAAACTGACCCAGGCGGTAATGATTGGATGAATTGTATCCAATCCCCAGCGAGTAAAATCTTTTCACTTCGGCAGTGGTCAGACTCAACTGGTAATGATTGGGTAATGTGGTGATTGTCAGACTTGGATGGTAATGATTGGCTAATTGTTACCCTATCATCTTCTAGTAAAATCTTTATACCTTGGTAGTGGTTAGACTCAGATCGCAATGATTGGTTAGCTTGCACCCAATCATTGATGGGTAAACTCTTCTTGCCTTGCGGAGGTTCCAATCCATGTGATATTATACTCCTCATATTTGACTGAGGAGTCAGAGTATTTCTATTATTAATACTTACCATTTTAAGCCGATTTTTATGATAAATCATATTTTTCCAAATGTTGGGATTCCACCGAGAATCCACTAGGGTCTTTTCACTATGGGTACTCATATCACTAAAATCCCCATTATTCTTTGATGTTTGGGCAGGAAATGGGCCAATCATAATAGCAGATTTGGGAGCCCTAATACCTCCAACATTCTTTTTCTTAAGTCAAGAAAGAGAATGTCCAACATTGCCCCCTCAAGAATATTGTAGGAGTGTAGGGTTGGAGGAAGCAGCCATGTACCAAGATTATGATATTCCTTGTAGCAAAGATTTTATGGAATATTCATCTCCTCTCTTGTGTATGAAGGTATAGGGCCCCTCCCAATTTGATCCAAGTTTGCCATTTTGGGGAGTTGTATGATTGCGGTGATATAAAAGCCTATTTAACACTTGGTAAGAAGGTAGAGGAGCTCGGTGCTCATTGGCAGCTTGACCTTTTTTGGTTACTGTGGTTGCTTGGCTAGATTTCCTAGCACATAATTCTTCATTATTAATGCATGATGGTTTAGACCAAGGTCCGCGAAGAGTAGCATTCTTGGAAGATCAATTTTCTTGAGCCTTGGGATGGGACTTGGCTGACTCTGCAGGTTTAGCGGTAGACTTTTCTTTTCTAGGCTGTTCTTTTTGGAGCCTGAACTTTTTCTGGCTTATTCACCACCTCATCTGCTGCAGAAATTGGGATGCCATCACTAGCCTTCACTGAATCATGCAATTTCTTAGTTTTAACCCAGAAGTGATGTAATGTAAAGGCACAGCGGGAGAGGGGTGTTCAACTAAGCAGGTGTCATCATTCTTGATGAGTTCTTTGTTGGATAAGACTAATGGAACTTTGTAGTTCATTAAAGATAGAGACCCTTGCTTTGTATTGATATTGCCTTCATACTCAATCATGAACTGAGTACCTATAAGCAAATCATAATCATTATTATCCAAAGCCACTGTGGGGGCAGATAGAATAAGCTTCCTAATGCGAATGGGAAGGGATGATTAAGCACCCAGCGCGCGGGTGTTGTTAGGACCAGACGTTCCAAAGTCTTGGTTGTACTCCAAGTCAGGGGCAAGTTGGATCTTTTTCATCAACTTGGAAGAGATGATGTTTACCAGGGAGCCAGTATCTAGGATAGCCATCACCCAACTTTTTGAATGACCACCTCGACCTTTGTGAAATCCCCACAGAAGTGGGCGATAGCGCTAAGACCTCCTTAAGATGGAGATTGGAGGTTAAATTGCATCCAGTCTCGGGGTAATTTTCCTGGATGGACTGCAGGGTATGGCCATGCTGGATAGGGCGAATAATGAGAGACAACACCTCATCGGCATCACTGGCAGTATCAATAGCAATTGGTTCCCCTAGGACTTGACGGAGGTAAGTGTCCTCAGGTATGGTGGCCTCATCTACTCCCCCAGCATTCAGGCAATCAGGGACCTACACTTCCGCGGGAGCGCCCAACAAGTAGTACCCAACATTATTGCAACCCCCTCAGAGTTAGCCACTGGGGTATTTACCACCATGGGCAAGGTTGTAATTGAAGTGGGGAGACAGCCATGCGAGATGGGATAATCAGCTTGGCTTTAATCGGCATTTTTTCAACCCCAGTAGTTCTGGAGGATATGCCCTTAGGGCGCGCACCTACTAGCTGAGCTGAAGAGGAAACCACAGTAGGGATCTCCGTTTTGCATGACTGAGGAATGTCTGGTTTAAGTCGCACCAAAGCTGCAGGTTTTGTGGGTTTTGCTTTTTAGGGCCCATTATCAGAAGGGGCTCCTTCTTGTCTCTAATAGCGAAGGCCCAAGGCTTAGGCTTTGAAACTTCAATGGTTAAAACATGAGGGCAAGATACTGCTCCACGTGGAACTTCAGGCTGGTGGAAATTGGCGACATCCATTAATGCTTCCTTTATGTCTTGGACAGTCTGAAAATAGCGTTTGACGGAGGTGATGTGCATGGTGAGCGATGGGTAAATAGCCACTCCAGTCAAAACGGCGGCTATAGCATCATCCAGAGCTAACATCTTTGAGGTTAGCAACGTCTGGGCATCCATATAGAATCGCTATGCAAAGGTGGCCACTGACTCTCCTTTCCTGATACTCATGCACATGAAAACCTGTTATGCCTGATGTAAGCTCTGTTGGGATCCAAATTCAGCCAAGAGGGCCCTCTTGACCTCTGGCCAGGTGTGCTGAGGATCCAGATGAGGGACGATCAGCTCTTGAGCTTGGCGGCTTAAACAGGGAAGGATGTGCTTAACTTTCTGTTTGTCAGTAGCGCCATCCATCACAGCTTCATAAATATACAAAAAGGAGGCAACACTCCCTTCACCCAGAGTGTATCTGTCCTTCAGTGGTAATTTGAACGGCCGCTGATCTAGCTCTTTGAGACGAGAGAAAGAGCTAGCTAGTTGCTTCTTGAGAGCAACTAATCGCAGGTCAGGAGAGCTGCTCACGTTGACAGTCTCCATTTCTTTTTAATACTTATCTAAGTATGCAGGGGGCTCAACCCCTGTAGTGAGCACCAATTTGTGGGATCCGCGAATGG
Organism: Massospora cicadina; assembly: GCA_022478985.1. NCBI lineage: Eukaryota > Fungi > Entomophthoromycota > Entomophthoromycetes > Entomophthorales > Entomophthoraceae > Massospora > Massospora cicadina. The sequence goes on along the minus strand of JAKSZP010018624.1, from coordinate 111,509 downwards.
AGGCCACAAATAATTTCTCAGAGTGAGAAACTTACTTTTTAATAAGAGTATAAAATAATAACTTTTTATAATTTTTATGTTTTTTATTATAAAAAGCGCGGCAAAACCAAGAAAGGCCCTTTTGTCAATACTAGCTTTTCCTATTTAAACTAGTTTGAATTTCTGAGACCATCGATATTTAAGGGTAAAAGAATGCAAAGCTCAGTTGTCTAAATTAGGGAATATAGGTCTTGGCCTATTAAATTGTAGATAAAATTTTTGAGGCAAAACTGACCCGTGTAGTAATGATTGGATGAATTGTATCTAATCCCCAGCGAGTAAAATCTTTTCACCTTGGCGGTGGTCAGACTCAACTGGTTATGATTGGGTAATGTGGCGATGGTCAGACTCAGATGGTAATGATTGGCTAATTGTTACCCTATCATCTTTGAGTAAAATCTTTGCACCTCGGTGGTGGTTAGACTTGGATCACAATGATTGGTTAGCTTGCACCCAATCATCAACAGGTAAAATCTTCTTGCCTTGTGGAGGTTCTGATCCATGTGATATTATAATCCTCATATTTGACTGAGGAGTCAGAGTATTTCTATTAACAATACTTACCATTTTAAGCCGATTTTTATGATAAATTGTATTTTTCCAATTGTTGGGATTCCACCAAGAATCCACTAGGGTCTTTTCACTATGGGTACTCATATTGCTAAAATCTCCGTTATTCTTTAATGTTCAGGCAGGAGATGGGCCAATCATAATAGCATATTTGGGAGCCCTAATACCTCCCACATTCTTTTTCCTAAGTTGAGAAAGAGAATGTCTGACAGGGGTGATGCCTACCAGATTTGGGAGGGGAAAGATTTTCCAATCATCATGTTAATCAAATTGCAACCATCAGGCATTCCAGCTAATAGATCATTCTTCATACCTTTTTGACCATTTAAAATCTAAGCATTGGGTGGATTTCCACTCAAATTGGTTACAATCAATTTTATTTTGGCGATCTCAGCACAGATTTCACTGAGTCCTTGTAACAGTTCTGCTGAGGTTAGTGTGGGTACTGGAAACGGGATTTAAAGTGGGAGAACTGTTACTCAGCGCTCATCTACTATGTGAGCGAGATCGCCCTGAGTAACGAGGGGTACAGCCATCCTCTTTGGTGCCCTCTTACTCAGAAATGGGAAAATGGCCTGGTCAACACCCAGAGGACGTTCCCCAGGTCTTACAATAAGTCAACCAAGATAGGATAAGACAAAATAGAGAGATACCTGAATAATATGGTCATGTGAAAACCTACACCATCATCAACTCAAGCTCAACCACTAAGAAAATTTACTTGTTCAATAGAAAAATTAAAATACAACTTGATCTAATTTATACACTAGTATACACTATGGCAAAAACATCTTATCCTCATGCTTTCAGTGCCTAATCCCATTTGCCACCAAAAAAATGATCAAAGATATCTGTCTCTGTAGTGGATCTAGATAATAGTAACTATAACCTTTTTATAGCACCAAAATTTGCCATGTAAAATTATGTTATTATTAGATATAAAGATAACTTTTTAATATTTTTATTAGATACAAAAATCCACTAATTTATATGACTCTAGTAAAGAAAAAGGAAATTAACTACAAACTTGTCTACTTGAATACCTAACTCTGTTGCCAGATTAGTAGATTAAACCTTGAAACAAAAGTTAAGGTGTCCCCTTCTATGGTTGAAGCGAAGGAGGTAAAGCCTTTATATTCTCCTGAAGACATACAATTCTTTTTATACCAAGCTTTGGTTAGACTAGAACTAAATAAATATCTCTTTTTAACCATTTGCTTAAAATTCTGTGGCTACCTAATCCATCTTTACTTTAGGTCCTCTCTTGTCCAGAAGTGATGTATCTGGCTAACAAGACATAGTAACAAAGGGCAGGCAATTTAATTAATCTTCAAAAATACTTAGGTAAAACAACTTATCACATATATCCAAATTTTACCTATGACCAAGTAACTTAGGTCAACGGTATTAGGCCGCATCACGACTTTAATTAGAGGAGATTACTGTTGACGGTGTACTAGTGAAAAATTTATTCCAAACTCTTTAAAAAGCAAAAGCTGCTGCCAAACTATAATTAAGAAACGCTTAAATTTTTCTTCTGGCCTTTATGAATATGATTATATAGAAGGTGTTTATTACCACATAAATACTTTGGATTTAAAATCTTTTTTTTTCAATCCTATAGAAAATAAAACAGAAGAATCCCAGATGAGTCTTAAGCTAAAAAATCACTGAATTCTGGACTACTACAATCTTTGTAAGGTCCTTGGTCCTCCCCGTTTTACAAACATGAAAAATTGGGGTCATTAGTTAATTATGGACTACTGACTGAAATTTATCACTCATAAAATTAATACCCATTACCTTACATCAATTATCCTTTAGGTCTCTATCTGGCTCCCAGTATTTTTTACTATGTGCTTGGATGACAGTGAATTGGCTTGAAAGTTAGATTATTATGCAAGATAGGGTACTTAAAAATTACATTACATTAAGAATGCCAAGCGCATTTATTTAAATTGACTCAGTTAAGAGAGGATCTAGAGTAGATGTGAGGGGTGTAAACGTTCAAAAACATACAAAAGTCCTCACAAACATACTAAAATAGTTGTAAGGGCAATATCACGTCTAACTTGTGCAGCCCAGGCGCAGGGAGGGACTTGGAGGCTGGCAACATCTTTGGTAATAGCAGTTACATGCCTTAGGAAGTACCAAATATGGAGACAGATCCCTCAAGTGAGAGTGAGGTATGCATTGCATTATAGGATTAATATAATCAAGTAGTGTTTGCTATTAAGGCCGCAGATATGGGAAGTACTCATTCCCAGGTTAAATTTGCAGGCCACCAAGAGGGTAGTGAAGGTCAGAGGAACTTACTGTAAGAGAATTATTTAATAGGTGTTTACATCAGGTTGCACTGAAACCTGTTGTACTAGGTATGGTGGGATTAATATTAAAGAAATTTTTTTGGTGAAAGGGGAATTATATTATATTTTAAATAAATTAGAAAATTAACCAAAACGGATCCAATTGGCTGGCAAACCCTTTATATAACTTTGAGCGGTGAAATAATATTATCTCACTTTTGTTTAGATTAATATGCCTTCCAGTAAGCCCATTATAGTTTTAAAACAGATTAATCTATTTAAAATAAAAAATTCTTTGATGAAAAATTAGGGGAAATGACTTTGTTAAAAAATTTTCTGATTCATATGTCCCAAAAATTGTGGAGAACGGAATTGTGGCATATAATGTAATTTCCACAAAGTTTTTCTTTATCTGGTATGGCTTCCTAGGCTGATAGCTGAGGTGCCACATTGAATTTTTTATTTATGATAATCCCTTTATTTGGCTTACTTGCAAATAAAGATGCATGGCGGATCCATTTTTTGGGTTGGGCACCACTAGTGCTAAAAAAGGGCATAGAATGGATTGAAGGCGGGCACCCAAACTGAAGCTAATAAATTCAATTGGCTGCAGCCTGAGGATGAAGAGCAGTTGGTACTAAGGGTGAGGTTGAAAATGGCTGCTGAGGCGAGATATTTCACTTTTTAATTGTTTTGCAGCCATACCTACCTCAGAACTGCTTTGAGGATGTTAGCAATCTTGAAAGTAGGATTATGATTGGTTAGGGATTCTTCAGTTGGTAAAGTTTTGTGGCTGAGTGAGCATGAGGGTTTGGTGGCCTGGACCAAGTGCCTCGCCTCCTGAAGTCAAGCATCTCTTTTAGCACACAATAGAGATCTTCAAAAGCTAAATATAATCAATAGCTAGGTTGGCGTGGGACATGGCAACCTTTGCCCCTCCACTGTGAGGGGAAATACCAGTATTCTTCCAGTATGTGGGAAAGATACCCCTTAGTGAGGAGTGGGATAGTTGGTGATTAGCAATTACTTTTCAAAATGGAAAACCCTCGCATCTAAATGCTTTGATGCTGCCTCAGGACCTACATTTCCCTTTTAATGGATTGTGTCCACCCCCTTGAGGGTAAAAGGCCAGGGATAATTATTTTGGCTGGGGATTTTAATCACAAGTAAAGAATGGGTTTTCTTAGGGGTATGGGGTGTTATTGGGTGTGTGAGATGGAGATCCCTCATGAGGTCCTTGCAGTTGGTGTAGTCCTTAGCGCTTACCTAAAGATTTATAATTAGGGTATCCCTTCCAGAAAAGGAGGTACTGGATTCCACGTTTGTACTACCTGCATTTCAAAGTTGCTTATATTATCAATTCTATAATATCATTACTTGAATGGGCTCAGGGGAAGGTACATTGGGCCCTTAAAGGGGGACATGATGTAAGAGTGGTAGACTACATGGGCCTTCCAGTGCTCAGGCAGTTGGAAGTGACAAGCACCTGATGACATTACCCCCTGGACTGAGAAGAGATCAATGTGCTTGTTTATATTTTTATGATGGTACTACAACCCTATATTGCGCGCATCCTGCATCACCAGGGAGCTGATTGAGATTACAGGGGCAGGGAGCACTTTTTATAAACAAACCGCTTATAGCCCTAAATTTTTTAGTAAGGTGCTCCTGGACAAGCAGATGTGTTTTTAAATTTGTGTAGCAAATTTAGCAGCTTAAGAAACTTAAAGCTTGATAGAAAAACCTAAAGTGAAGGAGGTTCATATCTTATGGTTGCTTAAAAGCAAGCAGCCTGTGGAGTTACAAGGTATGTTTGTAGTCAAACTGGGCTAAGGATATTTCTGATGCCCAGGAGTCTATTATTACATTCACATATCAGCGAAGATATTGTTATAACGTATGATTTACTCTATTGGTTTAGCCATCCAACTGGAGTGAATTGTTGTTGAGCAGCAGGGTTTGTTCCTCAAATGGGTAAAGTGAGCTTTCCATAACTGCGCAGTGAATTGGGTCCCAAGTCACAGATAAATCCTGGGAACCTCAGATTGTGTAAAGAAATATCTTACAATCAACTTAAATGTTTCCTCAGAATTGATGATTGTAGACCAGGGAATAAACAGTATGTATTTGATGAACTGATCCATCACACCATAGTAGCAATGAAGCCTTCTGAAGGGGTGATGTAACGCAGCATTTGTAAAAGTTTTTGGAGAGATTTTAGATAAAATAAAATTCTTTACTATTTGAAAACAGTAAGCATGATCTGAAAAAAATACAGTTTAGGAAGAAAGATGTGAGATATTGTTTAAAATACTTAAACACCTTTACCTACAATAGATAGTATAACCTTTTAGAATAGACTAGTACCCAAAACTATGGTGTTTATTTTTGGGAAAATAGGTGAATATATATCTAGGTGACAATTGGCAATCAAATGCTGTCATGGCGCTTAATGAAAAGAAAAATGTTTTGCCACTTAGGCTAAGTCATCATCTACAAAATATCCAGAATACTGAGGGTAAGACATCCACACTGCTTGATGCAGTGTGAATAAGGAAATTATTAACACTAGCCAGGAAATCATATAATTGGAATCATAGCTGCTAACTATCCCAAAAACCTTCTTAATTTAATAATGAATTGGATTTTTTAAGTTTCTTTTAAGAAAAACTAAGGGAAATTAAAAAAGGAGAATTGGAGCGATAGCAGTTCCTGTTGGGAACATCTGCGATATAAGCTTAATCAATGGAGTGTAAGAAAAAGGGTGCAGTAATGCCTGGGACTATATTGCAATAGTGCAACGGCGGATTGACAGACTTAATGACTACTGACGCTGATTTGCACGGCTTGATAGGCTGAATTGGCATTAAATCTTTTACCACGCTTTTTTATGGCGCGATTTTGCCTAGCAAATTAGCAACACTTCGTATGATAGTTTGCAGGGTTGCGCCCAAGGCCAGGGCAGGTAAGGGAAGTCCCATCTTGGACCAAATGTGTTTGTATGCCTAAAACTGTTGGTGGCGGGATTGCCTTCACTGGCGGCAGGGAGAGAAGTCAGAGGGGCGATTTAGAGTCCAAAGACAAATTAAACATATAATTTCATCCCTTAACGCCTCATTTTATTAATAGGCACAAACCAGGTGATGCCTTCTGACACGCTGGGATGCAGCAGCTTTGCTGTTGACAATGGCTTTTGCCACCACCACCTCCTGACACCCACACTTTATTTTCTCCACCAATCCTTGATGGTGAGAAGAGAGGAGGAGAAAATGATTAACCTACAGGATATAAGCTGTCACCCACATTTCATCAACAACATGTGCTAGATAAACTGGTTGGTGAGGGTGTCAGCAGGCTTTTTGCTCTATTCTTGGTTCTATAGGAATGTTCCTCCACGTTGAGACTCAGGGGTGCTCCCCAAGACTTAGTTTATCCTTTCTACTTTGGACAGGGGGATCAATACACCAATAACTTGGGCAAACGTAACATTCTTTTGCGCCTTAAGCAATTTGATGGTCAGGAGGGAGGAAACCTTATGTAAAGGACGAGAGCTTCAAGATGTGCTGCGTGGAAGGCTACCATCAACTCACAGTAAAGAACACAATTGCTGGAACTTACCCAGCTGTATTGATAGGAGGGTAATTTACCAGTTGATAAAGTACTACATCAAAATGGTAGGATTCCATAATGCCAAAATCGCTTCAACTTTGGCCTTTTCTGAATCTTCCACCAGGATTGGCTCTGGCACGACTAGTTCTTTCCCCAAAAAGGGGACAAGTGGGAATCATGGAATATGGGGTGCTGATTTCAATGAACAGGGATGGCCTACTTGAGGGCCCCATTTCCCAAATCTTGCTCCACCAAGTGAGGTCCAGAACATTTTCTCACAAATATCCAGAAGGGAACCTAATGTGCAGGTGCCACGTATCCAGCATAAGTAAGAAGCCCAAATTGATATATGACTGGGAATGCATTTGCAATCCGCGGAATGCTTGTAAGCACTAAAATTCTTTTTCCTTTGTTCCTGAACCAATGTTTTTATACTCCAGATGTGTTGCAAGTGCTCCTCAGTGGCAGGTACTTATGGGTGATGGCAGGGGCCAATAAGGAACGATGGACTATACCTCTGGGTTGCTTCATAGGGGAGATAGATGACAAGTGGGTAAGATTGTATGCAAACTTTACCTGGGAAAAGTCAATGGCTCAGGTATCCTGAGCAGGAGATGCACAGCAACGAATACTGCTCAAGGATCTGCTTGAACCTCTCCATCTTCCTGTCAGACAGGGTATAGTATGTGGTGGAGCGGCACGGCTTGATTTACAGAATGGCCAAAAGCGCTGTCCAATAGTGAGTTGTAAATGGGTTCCCATTTTTTACCACCTCTTGATCTAGCCAAACATGAGAAAGTCTTGTTGAATGAAGAGCTTGTCTGTTTTTTCGAAGGTGATTTATGAAAGGCAGGGGATAAAGTGGGAGAATTCAGTGAAGCGTTCCATGACCACTATGATGGTGTTAAATTCATTAGAGCTGTGAAAATCAACAATTAATTTGACTGATGCTGAGATACATGGGCCCACCGCCTGAAGAAGAGGATGGAGAAGACCATTATTAGCTAATCTAATAGGTTTTGCCCATATGCATGTTACGCATTTAGTGATCCATGCTGGGTTATAAATATAGATGTCCAGCCAGTTAAGCATCCACTTATCAAATGAGGCACCTCTTATTCCCTGGATGCTCCACCAATGGGGGTCATGGCGGGCAGATATTACTTCTGTTGATTAATTGATATGAATGGACAATAAGCTCTAAATAGTTGTGGCGGATTGACTAAATCTGTCAAAAATGATTTAGTAGGTATTGTAAGAATCCAGCTTATTAATGCTCGCTGGTGCTTAATGCTGCTGGATTCCACAAAGGTTTTAAAAAATTAAAATAAAGCACTAATAAATAAACTGGTCTCTATCAAGAATTTTATTAGTGCAGGAAAAGAAAGAATATGAACCTTCTCAATATCTGACCAATCAGTACTTAAACTGTTTGAGGGTCAACTTCTTTCTTTCTGCTCGGCATAAATTTCTGAGCAATTTACATGGTTAATTAAAAGTAAATCCTAATTGCCCACTGTAGTTTTGCTCTGATGTCATTGTATTCCCCGCCAGCTGCCCCAGTGTGGGGCAGCGGCGAAATCCCCCAAAGTTTTTTATCTGACAGGAAAATGCGCTCAGACAGGCTTGCCCTGTCACACCAAACCCCTGGGACAATTTTTCTTTCCAAGGATCTTGACGCCCACCTCGCTCTAACCCAAGCAGTACCCTGCTGCCCACTGGTGCTCTCTGAAGAAAGATGTTTTTTGGCCTTTGGGTCGACTATGTGAAACTTTTCCCCTACCATAACCAAGCCATTATTAAAATGGCTTAGGTGGTGATGAATACCACTGGTTTATCAACATCCACCCTTATAAGGGGTACTTTAATCTTGGCTTCACATGTGAAGCCAATGCTGCCACAGTGGCAACTGTGCACCTGGTTTTCCAGGGTACCCCTCTCCCCACAACTTGGACCTGGCTCCCAGTGGATACACTTTGGTGGCCCAGTTCGCTGGTTTTCCCACTCACCTTCCACCTGAAGAGCTCCACCAGGAGCTGATGGAAGGTTTGGAAGCCTATGGCTCCAACCCCATCGTGCAATTTGTGGTCCCAAATGGGGCCACACCCCTAGCTGGGCGTCAGGTGTATGCCACAATCATCCCCAATTCAAGTGAAATTGCCCTGTCAATCCTCCCCTCCTGCGCCGTTATCCCCTCTTCCCCCAACTATCCGTTCTGGGCCTGCATCAAGGGCAGACAGATGATACGTCAGATATGTATCAAGTTGGACCACACAAAACGCAAATGCCCATCTCTAGCTGCTTCTGTCAGCATTATTTTCTCATCCATCAGCATCCATTCCACCACCCATCCTTCGCCACCTTTGGTATGGGGTGTGAACCTACCTCCCCTCCCCCAAAGCCTGTTGCTGCAGCTGCACCTGCAGCCACTAATCAGCCTCCCCCTCTCCCCAATGCCAAAAATGCTCCATCCAATTAAACACAAGATTGGACCTCAGTTTGATCCCACGCATCCTTCAATGAACCAATCAAACCACAGGAATATGCTGACTCCCCAATTAAACTCAACCAAAATCCTTGGGTATTATTGGCTGAAATTGACGAGTCCAGGAAGAATTGAGAACCAAAATATATAAATTTTGCAGTTTGTGTATATTGACAATAGAGAGGAACTAACTTTCACTAATTCATTCCCCAGAAAAATGTTGAAAAGTTCCGCAGCAACCACCAACTGGCTGTTTTAACAATAGCCAAGCCAGATTGTCGCCCTTACCGCAAAGCTGCCACCAAATCAGTGGCGATGTTTGCAGGAGGAATCCCTCCTCCCAATATTCCCTCCAAAGCCAATAAGGTACAAAAAGACATGCTGATTGAAGCCCTCAAAGAAGCCAATGACGCCATTCAGCACATGTCAGAGGTAGTGAGGATTCCCAAATCATAAAATTACCTGCACCAATATTGCCACATTCAAAAAACTACCTGCCGCATGCATGAAAGCTGAACTAACTTTACCAAATTACATTGGAACCCTTATATATAGCGGATGTCTTAATACCACACTGATTATTGGAAATATAGCTCCACATACCACTGACGCCCCAACGCCCCTGCTCTCCGCCATAGCCTGTACCATGCTTTGAGATGAAGACATTATTGAGGATGAGCCACCTGACTGCTCATCCCTTCTGACATGATGGGATAAGTGGTTCCTGATGTCTCACCTTGTTGGTTGAGTTTGCGTTATATGTGTGTGTCGTCTGCTCATTTTTAATGCTTCATTGGTTTTTATTTGGTGAGGATTTAATTTAAGATTTTAAGTTTTGGTAATTTCCGTCTCCTGGTCAGCTTACCTTGGTTAAATAAAATAAACTGTATTGAGGGTCAAAGGGATTTAATGATAAGTTTAGAATAGGTTGTTGCAGTCTAAAAAGTGAAATATGAGCATTCAACCTATCAAAGCTCAGAATAATTGCTTTACTTTGGCTGAACAACGGATGGGGAAATAGCTTTTGACAATACATACCCATGAGGTAACAATTTAATGAACTTCAGCTTTTCTCCATCAGAGAAAATTGTTTCACCTTGGGGGTCCCCGCCACGCCTATAAAAGGGGATGGTCCCAGCATTGGTGCTTGAAGGGACCTGGTTTCAGCTGGGGGAGTACCGTCCAATGGACACCCTAGGGTCTGCCACAAGGTCAGAGTTATCTGACTGCTCAATCTTTTAATTATTGCCCGTGAAGTATTCAAAATTGTTTACCCCATGTTGGGACTTTGAGGGAGCAACTCCAACCTGGCCCCTGTTAATCAGGGCCCAAAAGCCCTAGAGAGTTAATAGGCCATTAAGGCCTTAAGTTAAGCTAAAAATGGAAAGGAGATAGGCGAGAAATGGTAGTTGTTAAAATAATCCTCAAGGTATTTATATAACCTTGATGGATTAGGAATGGGAGTTTAAGAATAGGATAGTATTGACATTGATTGCCGAAAATGATTGAAATAAATAACTAAATAATACAAGGGGATTGGGAGCATTCTTGGCATAATCCGCCGGTGTACCTAAAAGGGTTAATTCATTGGGTTCAAGCACCAAAATGGGTTTCACTGTGACACAATAGTTTTGACATCTTCTTCCTTAGTCACTGGTGTCAAATAAATAAATATAATTGAATTATCAGGATTGATCCCTATTACTTCAGATCAGGCTTAACCCAAGTTAATGGGGAGCCCAATCCAGCATCTGACTATAGGTGAGTTGTGACCCCTAGTTGGGGCTTCCCCCAATAAAGGGAGAATCCCAACAGAAACCCTTTTAAGCCTTGACTAGGGGTCAGAGCTGAGGCGGGGCCGTTGGCGTAAAGCTGGCATCAGTATTGGCACCCAGAATTGGCACCAAGGCTGGCATCAGGGCAGGGGCTAGCATCCAGATTTGTACCCAGCATCAGCATGGTGGCTAGCATCAGGGTTGACACACGGCATTAGTGCTGGAGCTGGCATCAGGAGGAGGTCCTGGTATTGGCGCTAAGGCCAGCATCAGCATAAGAGCTGGCATCAAGGATGACACCCCGGTAACCTGGGCTTGGCTGCCCAGGCTATTTTTGGGGGCATTAGCCCCCTCCTCCTGGCTTGCCCTCTTTGGGGCCAGGGCCAGGGTAAGCCTCAGGCCAAAGGCCCTAGGCAGTGACTTCCCCTCCTCCTTCCAAATTTTAGCTCTTGCTGAGAACTCAGGGGCTCCTTTAGTGATCACCACTTTTGAGACTTCAGGGGAGCAACTCCAACACAACCCCTTTTAATTAGTGCCCCAAAGCCCTAGAGAGTTAATAGGCTATTAAGTCCTAAAGTTAAGTTAAAAATGGAAAAAGTGATAGGTGATAAATGGTATTTATTCAAATTTCCCGCAATTTATTTATATGACCTTGATGGATCAGAAATTGGAGATTCAGAATAAGAAAGTCTTGGCATTGATTGCCTAAAATGATTGAAATAAATAACTAAATAATACAAGGAGATCAGGAGCATCCTTGGCATAATTCGCTGTTGTGCCCAAAAGGGTTAATCGATTGGGGTGCAAGCTCCAAAATGGGTTTCACACGACCTGATAGTTTCAAAATCCTTGGCATTAGTCACCTGTGTCGAATATATAAATATAATTGATTTATTGGGGCCATCTCTGATACTTTGGATCAGGATCAACCCAAGTTAATGAGGACCCAATATGGCATCTGCACATAGGCGGGTCATGACCCCTAGTTGGGGCTTCCACAATAAATGGAGAATTTTAACACCCCAATACTCAGGGTTCCACCAAGAATTGGACAGGGTCTTTTGGCTGATATAATCGTTAATATCAATTAACTCCTTTGTATAAGTATTAAAAACTTGAAAATGGCTAATATTTCCCCTTTTCAGCTGATTCCAACCCAAACCATCCTTATTTTGCAGATGGGAGGGAAAATGTCTGACATCACCCCCTCAAGAATGTTGGGTGTAGAATAGGGCCGTAGGAATCAGCCATGTACCTGATTAATAGAAATCCTGGTAGCCAAGGATTTTATGGAGTATTGATTGACTCTTTTGTAGGTGATGTTTATAAACCCTCCCAAATTGATCCAAGATTACCACTTCTAGGAGTGATGCGGTTATGGTAGTATAATACCATGTCAGACACTTGGAATGTAGGTAGGGGATTCAGAGCTCATTGGCAGCCTGCCCTTATCTTGTCACTAAGTTCGCAAAATTGGTCATAGTATCAGATTTGAGTTGGATGATGCGCTGAGCCAATCTTCTCATGACTTTATCAGGCTCCTCAACTCTGGAAGAGAATACATCTTTAGCTAAGAGGGCAGGCATTTCATGTTCCCACCCATACAAGACACAGAATGGAGACATTTTTAAAATCTTGTGATAGCTAATCCAGTTTGCATAAGTGCACTGGTTAGGTATTGATTTTAGTGAAGAGGATCAGAGTGGGCCATTTTTTGTAGTATGGAAACCAAGGTTCCATTTGCTCTTTCCAAGGTCCCATTTGTGGAGGGATTATATGTGTAACGCACTGGCTCCTTCCAATGAGCCACGAATGAGTTGGGCAACAGGATCCGTGTTAAAGACCATAGGGCTGACATGACTCCTGATGCTACTCTCCTGGTGCGCGCGCTACAAGATCGGACAAGCACCCCCTGGAAGACAGTTGCAAGTATACTTAACCCCAGCAACATGCCTTGACTCCAAGACAAGGTATAGAGGGAGGCAATAGCCCTCCCAAGCTCACTCTCAAAGTCCAATTCTTGTTGATTTAAGCCAAACATGGCTGCAATTAGGCAATATCTTTAAAATAAACCCAAATTATAAATATATGAATTTAAAGTTCTTTTATTTAGTATTTAGCCAAGTCGATAGAAAACAGAACTGAGGAGCCTCCAGCTCCCAATTCCTTCCCTATATACACATGTTAAAAGCTAAAATAAAATATAATATAAGCTTATGGTGCCAGCTTGAATGATGTTTGGTGTAAAATTTACAGCAGGATCGCGGAATCTTTACTCAATGGTTTTGTGCCAGTTCCAATCCTCAACGGTTCTGCGCCAGTTCCATTTCGAATCCCAATCAAACCGCAAAACTCCCAAGCACCCATCTCATTCCATTCTTGATTCGAATCCAAATTGAATCTTGAAACTACCCATTTTACTCGTTTTCCGTTTTGTTCCAACTTGGACGCCCATCTAGCTCCTAGGCCTACTCCAAGCTCCGGCCCCTTAGGCGTCCTTGCCAGAACCAACGCCCCATCCTCCTCCATACATACAGACACAGCCTACCCTGTCTTACCAAAGATCAGGGCAATGTGATGCTGAGGATAGACCTCAACCGTCACAATATGGAGCTGAGAAAAGTTGTTGGGCTCCCATGGATGTGGCAAGGATTTTGACTACTCTGGAGGTAAAGTTCTTACCATTGTCGCAGAGTAGTACTTGGGGACAGCCATGACGATTGAAAATGTTTTGACATAAAAAGGTAGTTGTTGCCTTGGCCGTTTAAGCAGGGAGAGCCACGGCTTCCACCCACTTAGCGAAGTGGTCAATGGCTACTAGGATAGATTTAATTCCACTAGTAGTCTGAGAAAGGGGACCTACTATATCCAAAATAATGGTGTGGAACGATTGTTAAGGGGTATTTGGTTGATGCAGATATCTAGTCTTGAAACTAAACTGCTTCTTACACGTAAGGCTGGCTTCCAAGACGTCAACAATGGATTCCATAATCCCATTCCAATAAAACCGATTCTTAATCCACTATTAGTTTTCTTTGCCCCTCTATGACCTAGAGTGGAGTGAGCTTCTAGGATAGCAGGTACGCGTTCTGAGGGTCAGAGGTAAGGCAGCCATTTTGCCCCCACCTGCTTGTACAATTTCCCGTTCTCCACTTTGGTGTTATGGGAGTGCTGGGCTAACATCTTATGAACAAGCTCATCCTCATCCTCCCATTCACTTAGGGTCATTAAGAGGTCATGTAACCTCTCCGCCTCACTAATATCTAAATTCATAATGGGCAGACGAGTTAACCCATCAACATTCATGTGACGGGGCTCAGCACAGTGTTCAATATTCATGTCGTAATGCTGTAGCTTTAGAGACCAGCGAGCTAACAAGCAGTAGTATCCTTCAAATTCTGTAACCACTTCAACCAAGCGTGATCTGTAACCAAAGTGAAGGTGGTTCCACATAGGAAAGGGCTGTAGTGCTTTACAGCTAGCAAAATGGCAATCACTCCTTCTCTGTAACCCTGTAGTTGCATTCCACTTTTGAAAGCATTTTACTGAATTAGAATAACGGATGATCAACACCGTTTTCATCTAATTGGGCTGAGATGGCCCCAACGGCATAGTCAGAGGCATCAGTTAACAAAATAAATGGTTTATTATAAAAAGGATGCCTCAGGATAGGACGTTGTTGTAAAAGATTCTTCAACGTCTCAAAAGCGGCCTTCTGTTTAACATTCCACTGAAAAGAATTATTATTGGTTAATAGGCTGACAAGGGGCTCGCTGAGTTGGGCAAACATAGGGATATATTGATGGTAATACCCACAAAATCCCTAGAAATACCTAAATCCCATAAATTTTTAGGGTGAGGTATTTTTTGATTTGCTTCACCTTGTCCTGTATAGGTTGAATTCCTTCATGAGAAAAGGAACGGCCAAGGAAATCCAATTTTCTTTGGAAGAAAATACACTTTAAGGATTTCAACTTAGTATTTGACTTATGTAACCGTTGAAACACCTTCTTCAGATAATCAAGATGCTCGTTGAAGGTTTTTGATAATACCGTAATGAATTTAAGGTAGACGATGACACAATTTAACTTCAGGTCCTGCAAAATATGATAATTCGCATGCTGGAAAGAGGCAGGTGCGTTGCACAACCCTTGAGATTTCGTGTGGGTTGAAAGAGAGCCTCGCTACAGATAAGGGCGCATTTCTCCTGTACCTGAGGAGAGAGGTCCATTGCCAATAGTCACTGACCAAGTCCATGGCGGAGAAGAAGTTAGAGCCAAAGAGTTGAGCCAGGGCGTCATCAATGCGGGGGATAGGGTAGCTAACCTTTTTCATGAGGTTATTTAATCTGCGGTATTCCATGGCTATCCAATGTCCGCCATTTTTCTTTCTTATGATAAAAGGGGAGAAGACCAAGGACTTTGTGAAGGAACTAGTAACCCCGCGTCTAGCAACTTCTTAAGTTCCTTTCTCATCTGCTGTTCTTCCACCTTTGATTTGTGGTAAGGTTGTGACCAAATAGGAAGGGCATCACCCACATCAATGGAGTGGCGCCAGCCCTTCATGTGGCCAAAGTCATGATCTGATTTGAAGAATATTTCTCTAAATTCTTCTAATAGAGTGTGAACTTTATCAAGTTCATATGGGGTCAGCTGATCTAAAATATGGACATTAGGTAAGGTACATACCAGGTTATTCGTTGGCAGGCCCATACTTAATGTAGAGCCAATAGAGTGAATTTGTTCAATGTCCTCCACAGGGACTAACAAGCCTCTGTCAATCTCCTGTTGTTTTCTTATAACTATGTCCTTTGCAAGGAGGTTCCCAACAGCATGTAATAGGCCACTGGTTAGCTGGGTCTAGTATCCCAGGCAGTACCCATGGCTCCAAGGGGCTAAAGCCCTATAGACTTTTAATATGTAACAAGCAGTGGTGTGGTATTTGGAGCGTGATTTTTGTGTCAACCATTCGTTATTCATCAGGCTTAATCAAGACCTTGTCTGCCGCATAGAAAGGGATTTCCTCTCTAGCATCCACTGAATTGAGCAATTTCTTTGTGTTGCGCCCAGAGGTGGTATAATGTAAATTCATAGCTGAAAAGGGATATTCAACCATGCAAGAGTATTCTTTCTTGCCGGGATCTTTATTGGATAGTCTAAATGGACTTTGTAGTTGAGTAATGAGAGGAAACTTTGCTTCATGTTGATAATTTCCCATACTCAAGCTTAAATTGGGTACCTATGAGCATATCATAGGAGTTGCTGTCCAAAGCCACTGCAGGGGATGTTAAATGAGCTTCCCAATTTCAATGGGAAGAGAAGAATATTCCCTGATGGCATGAGTATTATTAGGCCTGCACTATCAAACTATTGATTATACTCCAAGTCAGGCGCCAGCTTTATCTTTTTTATGAGCTTAGAAGAAATCACACGAACTGGGGATCCAGTATGCTGGATGGCCTTTACCCAGACTTTTATGAATAACCACTTCAACCTTTGTGAGTGTTCCACCAAAGTTAGGAGACAAGGCCAAGACCTCCTTGAGCCGAAAAGTGGAGGTTAGTTTATGAGCATTATCAGGGCAGTTATTCATGATGGTTCATAAGGGATGAACACACTAAAGAGGTCGAACCAAACCATCTAAGAACTCATCACTTTCGCTGGCAGTGTCAATGACTCTTGAGCACTCTAGAATTTGGCTGAGGTACGTTTCCTCAGGTATGGTGTTTTTGTCTATTCCTTCAGTGTTCAGTCAATCAGGGACCTCTACCTCTGCAGGAGCTCCCAATAAGTAGTAGCACACATCATAATCACCCCTCACAAATTTGTCCCTAAGGGTATTCTCAACAACTGGCAAGGCCGTGATGGTGGTATGGGAGACATCCACAGGAGATTGGATAGCCTTAAGGAACTCATTTACCAGCTTATCTGGAGGAGAATTCACAGAGAATTTAGTGAGCTTGTGCGGGAGAATGATATTAACTACCTTTCAGGTCTCTGATTCATAGGAGGGAGTGATATCTTTTTAAAATCGAACTGAGGAAGCAGGTTTCACCAGGGGGATAGGTACAGGTGTGCTCACCCCCAACTGTTCTACAGGCGAAAACTCCTCATTTGTTAGACTGGGGGTTCCACATCATCTTCAGTTGTTGTTGCAAAGCAATGAAAATCAGCAATGTCTAACAAAGCCTCCTTTATGTCACGGATGTTTTTTGTAACTTTTCACTGAAATAATATGCCTGGCGAGAGAGGGCTGAGAAGCTAACCCAGTTTACATGGCTGCAATAGCATCATCCAGGGTTACATGTTAGCCGTTGACAATATTTGTGCAGCAAAGTAAAATCTTTCAGCAAAGGCATCAGTCAGTTTGCACTCATACATGCTAAAGCGCATAAAGGCCTGTTATCCCTGTTTAGACTCTTCTTTGATACAAATTCAGTCAAGATAGCCTCTTTCAACTCTGATCAGATATGCATATCGTCCAGGTATTGGACTATATTTTTTGTTCTAAACGACTCAATAAAGGGAGGATGTTTTTGACCTTTTGCTTTTCTAATGAGCCTTGCATTACAGATTCATAAACACACAAAAACGAAGCTATGCTCCCTTCACCCAGGGTGAACCTTTCTTTAAGGGGAGTTTTAAAGGGCGCTTCTCAATCTCCTTAAGACGGGATAAAGCGCTTGCTAGTTGCTTTTCAAGAGAAACTATTCTTGGTGTAAAGGGGTCCCTGTAATAAGCACCATTTTGTAGGAATCCGACTTATTTCTGCTTGTTGGTGCTTTACACCGCTGGATTTCACAAAGGTTTTAAAAAATTAAAGAAGGCACTAATAAACAAACTGGGTTTTTATTAGGTTAATATCAGCACAGGAAAAGAGAGAAATGACCCCTATAATATCTGACCAACTAGTACTTACACTTTATATAGGGTCAAAGGGATTTATCAATAAGTTTGGAATGGCTTATTGCAGTCCAAATAAGGAAATATGCATATTCAGCCTACCAAAGCTTGAGATACTCGATTCACTTTGGCTTAATGATGGTTTTGGAATCAACTTTTGGTAATTTACCCCAGTGAGGTAACGATTTAATATACTTCAGCCAATCTTCATCTGAGAAAATTATTTTACCTTGGGGGGCCCCACCACCTCTATAAAAGGGGGTGGTCCCCTCGTCAGTGCTTAAATGGACCTGGTTTCAGCTGCGGGAGTACCATCTGATGGACACCCCAGGGTCCTCTATGTGCTCAGAGAAATCTTACTGCTTGATCTCATGGTTATTGCATGCAAAGTAATTGAAATTGTGTTACCCCAATTTTTGGGGTTCCACTAAAATTGGGCAGGTTTTTTGGCTGGTACAATCATCAGTATCATTTAGATTTTTCATATTAGAATTGCAGATATGCAAATGGCCAACAACTCCCCTTTTTGGCTGATTTTGACCCAAAACATTCTAATTGCAGCTGGGAGGGAAATGTCCAACAATCTCCTTAGGCCAAGTGGACAAAGGAGTTATAGTCCATAAAAGTGTCAGTGGGAAACTAATGGGGCTAGACATAAATTTTCAACGGTGGGAGAGATTCCAGAATGTAATTATTAGTTTAATTAGCTGAGAATTTTATTGGTGAGATTCCTCTGAAATCCCATGGAGAAAAACTGGAAGAGAAAACATCAGCTAAGTCCTTACATTGTGTCTTATGGCGTTCCCTAAGGTAGGACAACGTGTTTAGATCTCTTTTTTATTTTAGATCATGATAGTAGGATAGGTTAATCTGGTGGTGGCTGGTACTTCATACTGTATGATCTTCTTGAGTGGTGAAAGCCACGCAACGCCCTCAGCACACTCTTTGAAGAAAACAAAAACTAAGGCTAGGAGGGATACAACAGTATCAGCCCTTGAACAGTCTCAAAAAGAGACAACTCTAGGAGGTTGGACTGACTCTAACCACCAAACAGGAGAAAAAACTAGCAAAAAAATTTGAGGCTTTTCTCAGATAATGTTATGGAAAGCAGAGTACAGGAGGTTTCAAGTGGAAAGGCGCCATATAATTGTGTCAAAAAAAGGCAAAATGCCCGAGAAGAAGAAAGGAACGTCCCTCCAGCCAACACCCTCCTCTGTCAGCAACTCCATGAGGCAATGGAGCCCCTTGTCAAGGGTATTCCTATCCCCAATTTTCCTCATGATTTTGATGAAGATGCGAAGTACAAAATTGAGGAGCTTGCTTTTAGTGCGAGCCACGCTTGCATTGATGCAAAAAAATTCTCTTTTTGACCCCAATTTTATCAAAACCCACTGACGCATTAATTCATTTACTTGTGTGCCAGCTCTCATCATTTTTGCTGAGCATCAACTTGCTCAATACATTGAGGCGATGGACACCGCCGGCCTCATTAATGAAGAAACCCCCAACTATACCTCCTTATGCCCCATGTCACTGATGCTCCCGCCCCAATGCTGTCCGCCATGGTCCGCCAGCTAAAGCAGGCACTGGACAAAAGTTTCCCTAAAGCCTCCTCGCCATCTGATATGGCTTCCTAGGCTGATAACCTAAAAGCTATATTAGGAATTTTTTTATTTATAATAATCCCTTTGTTTGACCCATTTGCAAATAAAAATACGTGGTGGCTCCCCCTTTTGGGTTGGGCACCATTAGTACTAAAAAAAGAAGAAATGAACGTCCCAAATTATCTCTTTGTTATTTCCATTTAAATATCTGTAGGAATACGAAGCCAAAATGAAGAGATCTACCAGTGACAAGAGTCCCTGAGAGTTGAGGGTTTTTGGTTGGTACTTTGGAAGAAAGCATAGAAGTATGACATGGAAGAATTGGTGGAATAGGCCATAGCGTGAAGGGCGGTTTTGTGCCAAAGGGGAGGTTGGACCAGAGCTTGAAGTGAAGTTCAGCCATTGCAGTAGGTTTTATCCTGTTTTTTATTAATATAAATTTGCTCAAAAGCAGGGGAACTTAAGCAAATTATCACAAAACTATAAAAAAAATTTTGTATCTAAGAAAAGAAATCTCATTAATCACCTTTGGTTGAATATAAAGGGAAATTTTGCAATGGTCTTAAAAATTTCTTAATGAAAACTGATTCATGCCAAAACTTTTTCCTTTTTGCAAATTCAAAATTTTATGAGTTCAACCAACTTTGTAACTTTTTATCAGCTTATTATCCAGATTTCCAAGTCTATTTTCACTAAATTTTCTGACACTATGGTTCTATTTCCCGCTTCTCTACTGCCAAAGCCAGAAACCATTTGCAGTCAATGACCTTAGAGAAGCAATTGGTATCCCTCAAGGGTTCTGGCCTTAACTCCAAGGGATTCTTATGCTTAGGTCTGGTAGGGCATTCTGCCCATGTAAAATATCATTAATTGTGAAATATTTAGACAAAAATACTTTATAAGGCATGTCATGATTTTAACCAGATGGAATCCTCCAATGATTTAGCGTTATTTGGAATGATATAGACAATCCTAGCGGAATGGTTTATTGACTGAATTACGTGTTATTTGGTTTGATTGCTGGTTAGTTGCTCCTCAATTTGAGTTGAGCCAAAATTAGTATTCCGCCAAGTTTGGTATTTAGGTTTGAGTGGGGCCAATTGGTGGCCCCAAATTAGTAGAAGGATCACTGGCGACTAATAGCTGAGGATGATCCAATACATCAGCAGGATCAGTGGTCAACGCCAATGGCCATTCATGGTCCGTTGTGGGCTTTCTGGTGTGAAGCTGATGTATTTGCTTATCCATGAATTCGCTGGCTGATAATCTGATGTTGGTGGATCCAACAATTATGAGTCAAGGCAGCCAAGGTTGTTTCCAGTGCCACATTTATTAAGAATAAAAAGAGAAGTGATGTCAGCAAGATGCCAAGATATTCTGAGTCAAAGCGAGCGATTAAAGTTGTTTCTGGCGCATTATTATCAATTAAAAGGTCAATCCAAATTTTACAATTAATTTAATTATTTATTTATATGGTTCACCAGCGACTTAAGGCTGAGGATGAACCAAAACTAATTTGGACATTGGGAAGGATGGAGCGAGAGGGTTGACGCCAGGGAAGAAGAATAGAGTAAAAGAAGAAGTGTAAGAAGAAGAGAAGTGTTTGGCTGGAAGAACCAGCGAAAGAGCTGATAGGTCAGCAATGGGCGCAGTAGCCCTTTTGTAAATAGTATAAATACCAGGCGCTTCCCTTTCAATAAATATCTCCCTTTGCCTAATGTACCTTTTGTTATAAGTTTATACTTTAACTCATTAGTTAGGGTTTAGGCTAGGGGATCCCCAAAATGGCCTGGGTGACATGGTAAGGGGTTAGTCGGCGCTGCTAGCCCCAATTCCTAAGGCAAAAATGGTAAGGGCTTACCAGTCTTCATACTGATTAGCCTGCCAACTAGCAGGCCCCAAAGTCAATTTTCCAACAATGGCGACTGTGGGTAATTGGGAAAGACAGTCCGCATACTGATGCTTCGCTCTGGCCAATGCACAATCTCAAAATCATACACTTGGAGCTTCAAAGCCCACTGCGCGAGCAGCTCTTCAGGTTCCCGCAGATTCTGTAGTCAGCGCAAGGAGGCATAATCCATTACCACTTTGAATTTTACCCCATGGAGGTAGACCCAGAATTGTATATACGCATAAATTACTGCTAAACACTACCACTCAGTTATGGTGTAATTCTGTTCAGGGCTGGTTAAACTACGGCTACAATATGCAATGGGGTGTTCCACACCATCATTGTATTTTTGGGATAACACAGCCACTACAGCAGAAAGTGAAGCGTCCGTTTGCACAATAAACTCTTTTTGAAGTTGAGGTATTGCAAAACAGGCGCGCTAGCCAACGCAGTTTGTAATACCTCAAAAGCAGTATGACACCAATCAGTCAATTGAAGGTAGCATTTTTATTGAGTAGCTCAAAAAGTGGAGCTCTGATACAGCTAAAGTTGGGAATAAACCGCTGGTAGTAAGCAACCATCCCCAAGAACACCTGGATAAACATCTTATTGCTTGGCTGAGTCATCTTGCAGATGGCTTCAACCTTGGCCAGCTGAGGACTAAGCCCTTTGGAGTCTACCACAAAGCTGAGGTATTATAACTGTTCCTTGAAAAAGTGGCACTTTTGGAGCTTAATATTGATATTAGAATCAGCCAGGCGGCGGAACACTTGCTCCGGGTGTCATATGCTCCTTGAACATCCGCAAAAACACATTGATATCATCAAGGTAGACAAGAACACAAGACAGCTTTAGGACACCCAAAATAGTGTCCATAGCCCGCTGGAACGTAGTGGAGCATTGCACAAACCTTGTGGCATACGTGTAGGCTGGAACAATCCTTTTGAGGTGATTATAGCGCACTTTTCTTGTTCCACTACTGGCAACTTGATCTGCCAATATCCCAATATCAAGTCCATCACAAAGAAATACTTGGCCCCGCCTAACCAATATAAAGTGTCATCAATTTGTGGAAGCGGGTATAAATCTTTTTTCACAAAGTGATTAAGCTTTTCAGGTAACTAATTACTACTTGATTGGAGCCATCTTTCTTTTTGGAAATTAGCACCAGGGATGCCCAGAAACTTTTTGATGGCTCCAACATTCCCTGTTCCACCAATATATCTATTTCTGCAAATAAAATTTCTTCTGCTGCCTTTAAGCAATGGATAGGTCATGACCTTATAGGAGGTGGTCTCCCATGTCCACCCAATGAACAACCCCTCAAGCGCAACCCAAGTCGTGATTGTCAGATGTAAAAATGCTGTGATACTTCTCAAACAGATCCATCACCCTGTCCTTCAAGTAATTGGCAAGATTTTGGATTTCCAAGATTCCATTGAAGGCAGGAAGCATAACATTGTGCAGTTCATGGAAGGGCATAATTGCGTTCTCCATTGCAATCTTGGCGTAAAACTTATCTATTACATTGCACCCATGCAGAACTTGTGCCTCAGGAAGAATCTATCCGAAAAGTTTAATAGTATCTTTCTGTTTGAATTAATATTGAGAAGTTCTCTTTTTCGAGTTTCTAATTTCTCAGGCCCTCCAAACTGTTTTGTTATTGCAATTTTGGCATCCATGTAGGACCAGTCGTCACCCAAATAGGGCATAATGAGGTCACAGCTATGGGCATCAAGTGAGTTAATCAGTGCCAATCCTTTTGCATGGTATGATGCTCCTCTCATTGCTTTTTCAAATAATTTGAGGAAAGAGTGAACATTTCCATTCTTATCAAATTTTGGTAAATTAGTGGTTTGAAGTCATCTCGCCCTATTTTGGGCATAGGGGTTGTACTTCTTCTCAAGCGTATTGGTGTATCATCGCCCATAATCGGCCCTCTTTCCTGTTGGGAAGTATCTGGATTCAGGATTGATGCTAGGGCTCTAGGCATAGAATAGATGTTTGAAATATCAGTTACTGCATTGGTGTCAACTTCTGATGATTTGACTTCATGATATTTCTTCGAACTGCTGGATTCTGACACCTGAATTCAGCCCTTGGTTACTTTTTACAGGATTTTTTTGGCCGGTTAAGTGAGGCTTTTTCCAAAATTCTTTTTGTTTCAAAGTTGGGTAATTATTGGCAGCCTTGCTGTTTGAGGGATTTGAATTCTTTTTTAAGGTTTTCGTACTCCTCTTTGAATAAAGCTTGATTGGTTGTTAAGCTTTTTGTATCTTTGACCATACTGTCTTTTTGGGAATTTGCAGTTGATAGCTGCATTCTGCGTTCCCAATTTTCCTGAGTAATTTCAGTATTTCTGACCTGCAATCTCGACACTACAGTCCAAAGTTTAAATAATTCCTCTTTGATCTGGGCATCTTCTTCATTCCTATTCAGGATAACTGGCTTTGCTGAAAGCTCCTCGAAGTTTTTGTTGATAGTATCCAGCTCAGCATGAACATACCCTTCAAAGTCGTCAACTTTTACATTTAACTCCAGGTAATTTCTTTGGCCCAAAGTGGCGTGTATGGTTATTTATTCTTATTAAAATAGATAATCTGAATGGCTTTCCAGCTTTTGAGACAGCGGTTATTCATAGTTTGTACCCATTCTTGTGATAACCTATGGTAGGCCAGAGCTTCTGCGGCTATTTTGGGGCTCCTTCATTCAGAAGCTCCATGAGGGTGTTTAATCTCCCATGAGCTTCATTGGCAAGTCCCATATTATCAACAATTGCCTTTCAGACTTCAGCAAAACTGATATTTAGCTTGTTCAGTAGGGAATTTCAGGAGGATTGTTCCTCCCCCTGCACACGGTAGATTTCCATGATTTCCATATTTTGTCTAGAAATTATTCGCTGGGTATGCTTAATTGAGGGTTGGACAAAGTAACAGTAATCCATTAGTTGCTTGACTGTCTGTGAGATGTCTGGCAAGAGATGCCATGGTAGCATCATGGTACTTCATGTATATCTCCATCTTGAGTGCCTGATCCTTAAGATAGTAGAACAGGTCGAAGGAGGGGTTGATTTGTGAAGTACCAATCCTAAAACCCTGATATAGGGTTTCCAGCATAGATTTTACGCTTGAAAATGTAATATCAATTGGGCAGTTGTATCTGCATGAGTCCCCCATTGTGATAAGATCCAGGGAGTAGGAGGTACCCGCTTCAGAGCCATGGTGGCTGGCGTTAAAATAATCTGAGATTTCTTTATTGCTGAAGCCATCTCATTGTCGCTTTTTTGTCTGACTGATTCTGCCAAAAAGGGTCATGGGAACCATTTTGGATAATGTAACTGGCTTTGTTTGAGCACCAGTTGTCAAAATCTGAGGATCGCTTGCTTGGAAATTGTTATCCTGCATGTCTATTTGGTCCAAAGTTCCAATGGCTGATCCTCAATAGTGCCTGTAGTTTATGGTATTTGGACTGTTCAAAAACTCATCAGGCTTATCAAATTCACCTCAACTCTTCCAGCTGATTTCAGGCGTATTTTTTCCTTTGTATTTGGGAACTTCTTCTGAGGCAGGATTTAATACAAACTGGGGATTCGGTCCTTCCAATTTTTCAACACTTCTCCAAGGTTAAAATTCAGATTAAACCCAGGATAAGGATAAAATAAATAAGACTTTTATTGAAAGCTATCTATTAGATAATGTTCATTAGGCCAAGCGCTGGTATTTATACCTCTAGGGTATTCATGGCCACAATCCAGCACAAAATTTCAACAGTTATTTTACCACCTCAGTTTGGCCTATGACTGAAACCTTTTCTTAGGTTCATTGGTGGCAAAAATGTCTCAGAATCAGGAGGATTTCAGGTACAAAAATTGCGATAAAAGAATGCAAAATTTTCCTAAGATCTTCTGGATTTCAGTTTCATCATATTGCTGATGAAATACACCTTCTGTGAAATTTTGGCATCAATTGAAGTAAATGACGCACTAATAATTGGGAAATCAGCAGGCTTCTTCCTCAATAGTACTAGGTAACCCCTTTTGGGCAGTCCATGCAAGTGCTATTGTGCCAATTATGCAGATTAACATATGAATTTCGCCCTAAGGTGGGAAACTGATTACATTTTTCATTTGTCTAAAGTCCATGGGATTTTCAGACGTTAACTTCAGGTCATTTCTAAATAATTTTTTATAAAATTAAGTTGATTGTGTTCCCAATAATTGGGACCAATTGCCAAGATTTGATGCATAGGAAATCTGTCATAATATGCAAGCATATTTGGGCCAAGAGCTCTGCTTAAATACTTGATCGATTTATCATTAAAATATTCATCCCAAATTCTAATATTACAATAGGCTTTGAGGTGAGGATATAAGTGTTAGCTCAAGCGTTGAAAGGGTAATTGGCCCAATCTGATGGTTGTCAAAGGTTTATTTTTGAGTCAATCACCAGTATCTGACAGAGACATACTGATCAAAGCCCACAAAGAAGCAAATAACGCCATTAAGCATGTTGCAGAGGTAGCGCGGAAACACAAGTCAAAGATTACCTGCACCAATATCACCACGTTCAAAAAACTAACTGACGCATGCATGAAAGCTAACTAGCCTTGGAAAACTACATTGGAACCCTTATATATAGTGGATGTCTTAATACCACACCAATCTTCATGAATATAGCTCAACATCCCGCTGACACCCTGATGCCCCTGCTCTCTGCCGTAGTCTGTGCCATGCTTTGGGATGAAGACGTTACCAAGGATGAGCCCCCTGACCCCCCTCCCCTTCTGATATGATGGTATAAGCAGTTCCCGCTGTCCCACCTTGTTGAATTCACATTATGTGAGTGTTGTCCGCTCATTTTTGGGCGGTTCATTCGTTTTTATTTGGTGAGGATTTAATTTTAGGTTTAAAGTATAAAGTTTCATTAATGTCCATCATCTGGTCAGATTACATTTTTCTTTCTCGTTGCAATCACTTTTGCAACCTATTCAATTCGAGACTGAATCTAGTTTGATAATCTCACAGAGGAGATTAGTCTGCGCCCATGTCAGGGAGCAGTTGGGCAAGCAAGGTAAGAGGAGCAGGTGGAAGGCCCGCGGCCTCCAACGTTCAAAAACGCCCCGGAGAATCTGGCAGAATAGACAAAATTCTCAAAAAACCAGCGGTCACAATTTCCCCAGAGATACTCATGTGGCAAGCATGATGCAACCAGTACTTCAACACGCCACACTCCCAGCTACTTTTGTCGGTGGAATTTGGAGTCTGTGTGTGTATCTGGACATCCAAAAAACAGCCTTATGGGAAAAATTTTGTGAAGATGTGCACAAAATTTTCCTGACTGCGGTGTACATTGCACCTCACTCCATGTTGTGCGGTTGGCTGGACCTAGGTTTTGAAAGTAAAATAGCAGCAGACGAGGCTGCAGCAGTGCGCATAGTGGTTGACCTCCCCAAAGGGCAACGGGTCATCAAAACCAAACGCACCAGATGGACAAAGTCAAACCAAATTTTCCTCACATTTGACTTTTTGCCTACTATGGTAAAACGTGACATTTTGGAACAACACCTGAAAGATGGTCTCGCCATATATGGCAAAATACAATCTTTTAAAATGCAACGCTTTACGCTGATGCCACACCTGTGCACCAGCAAAGCCATCGCAGTTCTGACCCCAACTGAGGAGATCATGAAGGACCTAACCCAGATTCCGCACTCCACTTTTATTGATATTGCAGGGCATACCACCCACCCATTCTGGGTAACCGTGGACAGCGCGCCCCCATTTGCACCCACTGTGATGCGTTCAGCCATAAGGCGCATGCATGCCCCATCAAGGAGGGTGTCACATTCCAAGAGCACCCCTCAGCGGCCATGGCCAGCAGAGAGGCGCACTACGAACCAACTGCAAGCACCAAGGAGGCTTTCCCGTGGGGAGCACAAGGCTGCTACCTACTGGTAAAGCCCATCTCCCCGCAGGAGCGGAAGAAGGCCAAACAGGCCTGTAGGGCCATGGCCAAGGAAGCGGCTAAGGCCACCACTGCCATCCCACACTCACAACGCCAGGAGGACATGGAGACCTTCGCGGTGGAAGCAACTTGGGGATCCATCATCCAATCAGATTGGGAATCCCATGCCAAGTGGGCCACTCAATCTGAGGATCTGATGGGAGATTTGATCTCACCCAATCGCTGCACCCAAGCTCTGGTCAAAACTGACTTAGGACCTATCCCAACTGAAAAAAAAATTTTGATCCGCTCGACAGTGCACTGAACTCATCCACACCGCAAAAAATTCGTCCAACGTCAGGAAAACAAAAAGTGAAGGCCAAAGCCAACGCTACTCTTTCTGCAAAAATCAACAAAAACTCTGATAGTGTTGCTGCTAACACCCACACTGCTGTGAAAGCCTGTGGGGACCTAGAAGAGGCTGGTGGGCCTGGGGGCCCACCCCCTCACACCTAAGGTGCGATGGGGGAAACCTTCACTCTAGGGACATTGAATATCGCTGGACTCAAGGCCTCCCCATCCTAGACTAGGAAACTGAGTTTTTTACAACACAATTTACCCGTGGATATCCTGGCCATCCTGGAGTCCCACTGTCCATGAGGTTCCGAGGAAGCTTGGAAAACATTGCTCCTCCCATCCCTATCCTTTTGGTCGAAGCACTGTGGGGTGCTAATTCAGAAAAATAATTTTTTCAAATTTACATCCTCAGAAACATTCCTAAATGGCCGAGTGCTCGTCGTCACCTTCTTGTGGGCTGATGTTGCGCATGCAATCATCAACATCTATGCCCCAAATGGTGCACACGAGCGTCAGGAATTTTTCTCATCAGTCAGTCCCTCCCGCTACCCCCTGATTCTTTCCTAGTTGGTGACATGAACTGTTGGCTAACCTCATCAACGGAGCGGTGGCCTCCCTCACCCCACGCCCCACAGGGTCACATAGAACTACGCGTTCTAAAGGCCACCCTTGGGTTAATGGATGCGCTGCCATGACATGCCCCACTGCTCAAAAACATGACGTGTCCCCATGTCCACAACAGCCAATTAAGGTCCATGTCCCGCATCAACCTTATTCTAACACTGGCGAAATTCCAACCCCACATCTCCCACTTCAAAACAACAAAAATGGAATTCTCCAACCACTGACTGGTCTCAATAACCTACCACCTACCCATCACAGTTGCAAACGCCCCACATTGGTGCAAAATCTGCCCCCCCGAGCTCACGTCGCCAGGATTTTCCACATGGGTGGAAGAGGCAACTTTGGCAAAATCGTTTGTTGCACCATTTTGCGTGGACCCCATTTCCACATGGGCAACTTTTAAAGAGGACACCATTCAACACTCTCGCCATCTCTCCTCCAGATGCTCATGAGCCACATCGGCGGTTATCTCGTGCGCTCTGGCGGAATTGGCCCACTTGGAGTCCAACATTCCAGCCACAGGATACAGCCCTGCATGGGGCTGGAAGTGGGTGGAGGCAGCCGCCCACCTCAACGCACTAGAAAGACAACACAAACATCAGGTTTGTGTCCAATACAGGGCCACATCATCACTAAAGGCAACAAGTGCACCGCATACTTCTTTAAAAAAATTTTGTATCACACCAGAGTGTGGCCTGCACACCGGTGCGAAGATCGGATAATTCCATTGTGGACACACTGGCTGAAGTGGCAATCAAAACGTAAAAATATTACTCCAAGATATACCGAGCCAAACCAATTCAGCTGGCCAAAGTGGCCGAATTACTTGACCAAGCTCATATCTGCACCATTTTCTGATACCCAGAAATAATGAATTTAATTACTCCAAACAAATTATGGACAGCCATTTACAGTGCACCAAACCAAAAGTGCCCAGGCCCAGATGGCATTCCATATGAGTTCTACAAAAAATATTTCAAATTTATATCCCCATTGATGCTAGCCTCACTTAACCAAAGCCTATTGGAAATGCGCCTCCTACCAGGAGGACATGAGGCCTTTACTGTCACACTCTTCAAGAAAGGGGATAAGCTTGACTTAGCCAACTGGCGCCCCATTTATCTAACAAACACAGACACCAAAATTTTAACAAAAATCATGGCTAACCATCTAGGGACTGTAGCATCTGCCACCATCTCCCCAGAACAATTTGGTTTCATCCCCAGAAGGTCGATTTGGGATAATGTGCACTCCGTGGCTAATGCATGTCAGTCCACAGCCTCTGGGGCACTGGTATTCTTGGACCAACAAAAGGCCTTCGATAGAGTAAACTGAGAATACCTAAGGGCCTGCCTCCATCAATCTCGCTTACCCCCCCGCTTCATAAACTGGGTAATGCTGCTCACAGAATCTGCAACAATGGCAGTGCGTGGCCCAGGCTTCCTAACGGAAGTAGTCCGCCCTCAAAGGGGCTTGCGACAAGGGGACCCCCTCAGCCCACTCTTATACAACTTCAGCCTTGACCCACTACTGCGAAATGTGAATGCCCACTCACTGGGGTCCATGTGCCAGGCCAAATCCCAGTCAAGATGATGGCATTTGCAGATGATTGCGTGGTGGGGGTGTCTAATAATAAAGATGCACGTGCGCTTGAAGCCCTCATCCAGGAATATTCCCAGGTAAGCAACGCGGCACTGAACGCCTCCAAAACCGAAATCATCCTCCTTGGTCAGTTTCAGAACTGCTGGGCCCCAGCAATTAGTTCCCAACCCGGCCCATCTGCTCGCCCACGTCCACGCCTTACTAACTCAACACACCGCTCCACTGGTGCTCCCCTTCGTGCCACGTCCTACCATAGGACTGGTGCGCCATCTGGGCATGTGGATGGAGTCAGGCGGATATGCGTCAGCAGTAATGGAGTGCCATATACTGGACAACGTGACGAAGCGAATTGCCTCTCTCAGAGCCCACCCTACTACCCTCACTGGCAGGGTTGTTCTTGCCAACTCTATACTCCTATCCAAAGTCTGGTTCGGAGCCCACGCCATCCCCTTCTCCCCAAGCTTCTTCAAATCCCTGTATGCTTTGCTACAAGGATGGCTTTGGACAGGCCGCCCTCCACCAGTACGGCCAAAGGTCATGTTTGGCCCTCATCATCAAGGTTTCATGGGCCTGCTTGACTTCAAAGACCATGCTGTCAAGATCCTGGGCACCTGGATCGCGGCCGTCACTGCTCCTACACTCCCATCCCAACACTGGTCCCGCGCAGCCCACTCCAACTTCTCCCGAGCCTTGGGCCTCAACAATCCATCGAGCCCCCACTCCCTGATGAAATACCTCACATCACACACATCAGCCGCAGGTCCTCACGGGACTAAAACCCACTACAAACGAATCCTACTCTCCATGCGGAGCGCTGAGTGGAGAATTCATATCAGCGGACATACAACCCAAAGAGGCCGCCCCTCTCCTCATTTCACACAAGAGTTACAGGGGCTACCCATCCATGATGGCGTGATCCCCATTCGGCCCCATGTCCTATCCAGGGTGGACTACCTGGACATGATGGACATCCCTTATTCCACTGAGACCCAAAAGACTATCTAGAAATACGCACATGATCCTCTGTTGCAGCCTCAAGTCTGCTTGCATGTGTGGCGCTGCCTGAGGCGGGTGTATCATACAGCTGAGCGCTCTAACGCTTTACACTCATCCTGTGTCGTGTGTGGCCAGTATGGAACGCTGTTCCACCGACTGGAGAAGTGCCCCACCTCTAAAGTGATATGGCGCAAAGTTCAACGTCTGCTGGGCCAGGATCAAACGCATCCCTTCAGTCTGTCAAGAGATATGTTTGCTTGATCAATGGACTCCCCCCTTCCACCCTCCCTCCGTGCTCTGGTGGTTGCAATCGCCATGTGGACTATCCACAAGATTGTCTTGGATGCCATCGCTGGCTCCATCCCCACCCTCCCAGAAGCTGTCCACAGATTCTGGTCTCATTTGGTGGACCACTTTCAAGCGTGGATGTTTGGATACCTCCCATTGCGTCGCCAACAGCTGGTCTCATCCTGGTTCCCAGTCTGGTTCATCAAATCAGACCCCTTCCTCCACACGTGCTCAATAGTGGCTACGGCCCCTTCACACGTTCCCTCCCCCTCCCCATAAGTGGCGTTCCCGCTGGAAACAAGAGATAGCATCGCTTCTCTGGGGTGCCTCCCCTGGTACTAAGTTTGTCTTTCCTGAGTCATATTCGGAAGTGTCCATCCCATGGTCAGCCTTCCCCGCAATAAATTTAAAATCATCTGGTCAGATTACTCTAATATATAAAAAGCTTTGCTCTGCAAGTAATTACAGACATATAACTACTTGATTAACACTTTATCACTCAAATTTCATAATTTTACTATAAATCATGTTGCTAAACCAAAGAGATAAAAATTGAATTACATAGCCAACAATAAAATAGCATGATCCAAGGTTTACTTGCAAGTAAAACTGTTGATTTGCTTTCATATTAAACATCCTTTTAATTTATTCAAGGTACGCCACCAGGGGATGGACAGTACCGATCACAACACTCAAAACGGCAAAACAAACTACTAACCAGGTGGGAAGCAGAAACTGCTTAACCCACCATGGCAGAGGGTGAGGAGGGGTCGGGGGGTTGGTTTTCAGAAAGACCCACCTCTATCAAGGGGTGTTGGTTACAGTACCGGATCAGAGCAGAGAGCCAGGGCGTTGGGGCATCTGCATAGTGGGGGCTGAGGTCAGCGTAGTAGGAGTTTTCCACTTCTGCATCAAGATAATGATGGGAAAGTGTTTCAACAAAAAATGCGAGGAGAACTTCAGCTTCTTTGCGGGCTTCAGGAAGTTGGGTGAAAAGGGAGATACTGAGGCGGGTGATTTTGGCTGAGGGGTTGAAACAAGCAAGCGTTGCAACATTCATAACAGCGATTTCAGCATCATCAAATAGTTTTGAGATGTCACTGCAGGGAGATTCAGGGAAGTCTGGGGGGAAGAAGATGGTGGGCAGGCCATGCTGGAGCTGAGCCACTGACTGGGCCACCGCGGTGCATAGTTTTGGGCAATGAGGAGAGGCCACCGCAGCTAAGGCGAGCTGGTGGTCACTTTGGAAGGGGGCTGTATTGGGTAGAGGAGCAAAATGGCGAGGGGTAGGGGTTTCATCAAAGTCAGGAAGGAAAAATTCTGCCCGACCATAATTGCCATGGCAGAGAGGTTGACCTGTATGCTTACTAATGAGGACATTACCTGATTCGTCAGTTTCAGCCAATAGATCACATGGATTTTGGTTTACTGGATGGGGCGTTTAAATTTGAGTGGGTAGGTTTGGGCGAATGGGCAGCTGCTTGGGTGCAAATGTTGGTCCAAGCATTGCTCTGATTGGCTGGCATAGGTTTAGGTGGGAGAGTGAGGATGGAGGTTTTGGGTGGGGCTGATTTTCCATGTGGGCCCACTGAACGAGATTGGAGGGTGGGAGGGGGCAGCAAAGCGCCTCATACTGAACCTCCAGAGGGGGGCTCAGAAGCTGCGGCAGCGGATTTGGCCTTGGGGCACGCTCTTTTTGCATGGTCGAGGCCAAAGCAGAGGGAACAAATCTGCCTACCATTATTGACCCGAGCCCAAAAGAAATGATCAGGCGCTGAAGCCACAATAGCGCGGGGTGGGATTTGTTGGGCTATGGTAGGGTGGTGTGGTATGATGGTGGCTGTTGCACGAGGAGTAGCAAGGCGTTCTGCACCAGATGGAATAGCAAAGAAGAGGTTGTCCTGAGTGCCATAAGCCATGAGCCCTGCGACCAACTGGTCATACAAAACCTGGGGTGGAAGGTGGGATGGGAGATTTGCAAAGGATACCACTAGCGTGGTGTCTGAAGGGAGGCGAGTACGGGTTGTGGGAATGAGGGTTTTTTTTATAAATTAGAGGAGTTTGTGCTGCCGCTTCAGCATCCTCCTCAGATTGGAACCCAACGTCAAAGTAGCCCTTAAAAGGGCGGAAGTCTATAAAGCCAGCTGGCGCAAAGGCTGTAGTGGCTAGGTCAATAATTGCCTTATTGACATATGGGAACAAACGCCCATAGTCCACTCTGAGGCAATAGCGAATAGCAGAGCGAGAGAGGGCGAGAGGATGGGGGCGAGAAGGGTGGACGCGCGCCAGGTGGAGCGCTAAGTCCCGTGGGGGGACAAAACGGTTGGAAGCAGTGGGTGGGCTGTTTGAGCCCATCCAAACGCGCTTGCCTGCAGGGCGGAAAACGCTAGGTGGGGGTGCACTGCTGCCCCACACTGGGGTGGCAGGCGGCAGAGCCAAGGACATCAAAAATAGGTTTGGGCAGATGGCTGTGGATAAATAAACTTAAATTTAAAATCGCTCAAAAGTGACTTTGAGCGGTTAAAGAGAGATAATAATTTTCATATTAAACATCCTTACAATATTAAAATGGCTACTATAGAGGCACAAAAACTTAATTAAGACTAAAGATCATGTTAAGCCTCTATTTACTAGCATTGTTTGCCACATTGTAATTTCATATACCTTATGTTAAATAGTCTTGCATTATTATCATTATAATTCTGGGAGATTCATCAAGATATTCTTGAAAGGTTGACAGGGTCATTCACACTGAGCAACGTACAGATGATATGGAGATTGTCAGTCCTTTAAGCAAAAATAAAGAATGTTGTCAGACATTTACAAGTCTGAGGTATTGGAAAGAGTGGTTTTGATGTAAGTGAAGACCAAATCGGCCAAAAGACCCTGGTCAATTCTTGGTGGAACCCTATTAATCGGGGTAACACTTTAATACTAATAATAGCAAAACTTGGGCAAATACCACGAGTTCATCTGATCAGATTGCGCTGACTATGCAGTGAATTCAGGGGTGTCTATTGGAGGCTCCTTCCCCGGCCACCATCAGTTTAGTTCACTCACCCTCGTGATGACTGGCCCCTTTTATAGGGTTGGTGGAGGCTCCTCAGGGCGAAAAGATTTCCCCCTTTCTGATTGGGCCCAATTGATTAAATCCCTTCCAAATGGTTTTGTTTTCCTGACAGTTCCATCCCCATTGGCCCTCCCATTGAAGCAATGCAAGTCTCGAACTAACTGATAGGCTGCTTCTGAATATCTCCTTATTTGGACAGCGCCAATCAATCTGAACTTGAAGCACAAATAGTCTAAGTTACTATTATCGCAATATTATCAGGGTAAGCTTTTTCCTCCGCGCGGCGCCTAAATAAAAAACATATAACTAAATATTTTATTAAGTCCCTGTTTATATTATTTTTGATAAGCAATAAGAGCAGCTATTGTGATATTGTTGGATTTGAGGCAATACTGCACCAGCAAGCCTAAAAAAAGGGCCAAAAATCCAACAAATGTAATAAATATGAAGCAATTTTCTTTGTCCACACCACTTTATTTATTTTAATATCTAACAGCAGATCCTTTCTGCTCATCTTCCTACTTCCTATTAACAATCTCCTTCCTTCAATTTTTCATATAGACTACATACCAGAAACTTTAGTTGATAGTAATCCTTCTGCTTAGACTATTCTTTACACTGTACCTCATTGGTTCATCCTCAAAAACTGTGAGGTCCCGGCTGGGTCTATTATTCTTAACTTCACTATTGCCTTAGTTTGAGGCGATCTCCTAATTATCTGCCATGAATTGTCATCACCTTATCACCTAACTTGGAGGCGATCCAATAACTACCTTCCTGACCCAGATTCGCCTTATTAAAAGACGCTCAAATATTGTACACTGGTAAATCATTGTCAGCAGATTTTAGCCAATTTGCCATAGCTATTTAAGCTTATTGTCCAGTCATATCAGAATCTTGAAATTACCCCTCCCTCGACTGGAACATAAGTTTCTGATTGTTTATACTCCCAAAGGAACTTTGTGTGAATTTGGTTAATGATCTGACTGCTTGTGGGGTCGTTGATAGTATAGGCATCAGCACCTGTTTTCTAAATTATTTAAAATGGCCAATCCAGATGCTGGCCAATTTGTGCTTCTGACTGAACCCGTGCTGGTCATGGAATAAGACCAGCTCTCTATTTTTGACCAGTTTTAAATTACTACGCTGTTCCTGTTTGGCAACTGACTCTTTAATTTATTTGGCCAAGCTGAAATATTACGCTTTGTTTGCAACTTGATTTAAGTGTTTGCTAGGTTAGTTAAGTAAAGTTGAGGATCCATTATGACAGTATATTCTATGAAGAAATAGAGCACAGCAGAAAATAGCTGGGTGCCATCCATATAGTAACTGAAATGGACTATTCCTCATGGCAGAATAATAGCTAATGTTGTAAGTAAAGATTGCGGTGAAAAGGAGAGAACTCTAATCTGAAGGTCGATCTGTTAATAATTTCTCAGGTATGTTCACCAAAGTCTCATTAACTTGCTCAACCATCTCAATAGACTCAAGGTGATATGGGGTCGTCAAAGCCCCGTGAATGGCCATCAGCTTGTTTAGCTTTGGAAGGATATGGGAGATGAAGTCTTCTGTTCTTGGTAAGGATGAACTTAGGCCGCCATGTTGCTGGATAAAACATTCCATTATGAACTTGTCCACTGTGACCGCCCACAAATCTGATCGCCCATGCTTCTACCCACTTGGTCAAGTGGTCAATCGCCACCAGAATGTATTTAGAATGGTTAGCTCCTGTTGGTAGGGGGTAATGACATCAATGGAAACTGTATGCCAAGCAAAATATGGTTTCACTAACCAGTATGAGGTCTTCTGGCGGAATGATTTTTTACTTGGCACTAGTGGCGCTGAAAAATGTTTTAAGCACATCAAAGTTCATGCTCTTCTAATAATACTGAGGACGCAGCAATTCCAATGTCTTGCGCAATTCCCTCATGTCCATCTGCCTTGTGGTTGATCATAATAATGCTAGGCCATGTCAAGAATCATGGGAAGTTCACCTTAAATCTCCAATTTGTTTGTACAACTCGCCGTTCCTCTGTGAGGTATTAGCTCACAAATCATTAAACCCATTAATGACTTGCGGCGTTTTGTCATTTTATCTACCACTGAGCAAGATGTAAAATATTACATTGCTCATATTTGCTGTAACAACAATCATGGTTAATCACAATAAACAATCTGCATTCTGATGTTTTGCTCCTGGTTGGTGAAGGTTTAAGGTTGTATGACTGCAGTTTGAGTGCCTATCAGTATAGGCGCCCCTCAGGCTCCTTGAGATTCTGCAACCAGAATAACGAAGCATGATCTTTTATGACTTTAAATCTTACTCCATGAAAATACACCAAAAAGTTGCTTATATGCATAGATCACCGCTAAGCACACCCACTTGGTCATGGTATAATGCACTCATAGCATTTCAAGCTCCGACTACAGTATGCAACTGGGTGCTCCTCTCTCTCATCATCCTTCTAGGATAGAACCGCCCCAACAAGGAGAGAGATGCATCCATCTAAATGATAAACTCTTTGTCAAAATTTGGGTAGTGTAGCACTAGCGCAATGATCAGTTCCATCTGAATCTGTGTCAAAGGAGCGTTGACGGCTTCCATCCATTTGAACATGATATTCTTTACTTTAATAAATCAAATAGCAGGCCCTTAAAGCTGAATATAGAGATTAAGTGCTGGTAGTAATTGACCATTCCCAAGAATAACTTCATTTCGCGTTTTACTGTTTGGCATAGTTATTCTATGAATAGCTTCCACCTTAGCCAGTTGCTGTTTCAGCCCCTTCAAGTCTACCACAAACCTCAGGTTTTCCAGCTGGTCTTTGAAGAAGTGATATTAATAAGGCTTAATCTTGATGTTGGCCTCAGCAAGCCGAAGAAATACCTTCTCTAAATGGTCAACATGCTTAGAAAAAGTTGGGAGAAGACATTGATGTCATCAAGGTACATGAGGATGCACAACAGCTTCAGTTCATCAACGATATTGTCCATGATTTGTTGGAACATAGCTGGGGCGTTACATAGCCCTTGAGGCATACGTTTCAGTAGAAAAGCCCCTTAGATGTGGTTTAAAGCGAATTTTTCCTGTTCTGAAGCAAGCAACTAGATTTTCCAGTAACCTGATATCAAATTCATCGCTGAGAAGTTTCAAGATCTTCAAACTGATCCAAAGCATTGGTGATATAAGGCAAGGGATACAAACCCTTTTTTATATACTGTTAATCTTCAGGTAGTCTATCACCACCCAGTTGGCAGCATACTTCTTTTTACAATTATAGTGGGCGAAGCCCACAGACTCTTTGATGATTTGAGCATTTCTTGCTCCAGAAGCTTATCAATTTTCTTGGTGACAACTTCTTCAGCTGCCCTTGATTGGTACATTGGCTGATACCTAATAGGGGGATGATCTCCAGTGTCCAGTTGATGGACCACCCCCCAAGTGCACCCTAAATTATGGTCAAAGACGGTAAGAATTTTCTTATATTTTTAAAATAAAGCTATCGCTTGGTCCTTTTGTTCTTCCAATAACCCCATAGAATTTTTCCGTGGTACCACTGCCATTATGCTTGGCTGCAGCTCAACGGGTAGACCAAATTCATCCAGTGACATAAATTCATGAGCCCAAAGGACCTCCTCAACTGGGGTCAAAAGCAGATATGCCACTATTTGATGCTGGCGGATTTGAAATGGTACATTTTTTAGATTTTCTAGCAAAATCATGAACTCCCCATGTTCTGTAATTATAATGACTGGAGCCACATGAGGCTCAAGCTCAATTGTTGATAAGGCCTAATGACCTCCCCATAGAGCCTGGTTGGCACTTCCACCTCTAAATCTGTGTTTATTATTACTTGGTATCTGGAGGGGAAGGATATAAACCCAGAAGCTCTGAGTGTCAGCCCTTGATATCGTATATCTGCTGGGGGAGGGCCTGAGTCTTATTTTTAGTCAGTGGTAGTGAACCATAATCATTCCATCGCTATAGGCAAGTTTGATAAGTCCCATATGCACTGGATCCTTCGGCACTCTACTAGAGATAAAGTAAAATGAGATCAGCTGCCCCAAAATTTTGAAGGTCTCCTCTGTCATATCAATGACAGCCCAAAGTGTCTCATGAAATCAGTATCAATTAACATGTCATAAATACTGTTTGGTAGCACTATCGCTAGAGCTACAATAACAATCGACCTGAACCACAAAGGTAGCACTCTATACGCTCCTTCAGAGACTGTGCTTTTCACTCCAGCATCCCTTACACCATTCTATGTTTCACATCAGGCTTTAATGTTAACTTTACCCCAACTTAGTGGAAACTATGATGATTATAGCGCCAATATCGATTACAATACAAACTTAATTTTATGCTGAAAAATGTCACAATATGTACACTCAGAATACAAAAAATTTTGACTGTTTAATATATGGACATTTTAGGGATCTCTTTTCCCAAAGAAGCTCATAATCCCCTTACTGACTTTAGGGTATTCTTTAACAAAAATGTTGTTGAGAAATCTATATAACTAGACAATAATCCTAAATAACCAAATGTAGATCATTAATTATCTGTCAATATTAGGCATATTTTTATGTATTATTGCTTAATCCAAGATGAGTTGATGCCAAGCAAGTTGACCTTGGAAATAAAATGTTTTCCGTTGGAGCTTCTTTTATGAGGCGAAACTCCAGAAAGTAGTAAGTAATGAGTAATTAAGTGGAAGGGCCAGAACCAACCAGAAACAATAAATATATGAGTGAGAGGTGAAGAGAAGTTATGGGGTGGGTCAGTTAAGGAAAAGAGAGGAGTACTAAAGGAAGAGTAGAGTTAGCAGTAGGGGCTACATATTATATATCATAAGAAAATAATTTGTTGTTGCTGAAGCAATTGCTTCATGTTTCTAATATTTTTCAAGTTTATCTTTGACTGACGATCTCCATATCATCTGACCATTGCTCAGTGGGATTGTCCATGTGCAACCCCTTTGGCGTATCTCTAATATATTACTGAAGTTATAACTGTGGTACTCAATAAAGTGGGCTCGTTGACCAACATGTTAAAAAATTATCCACTCGCAAAGCAATAGCGCAACAGGCTCAACTTGAGGGGATACTACCCCAGTTTATTAAGCAATCCCAATATGCGGAACTAAAGCTCATGCTAAATACACTACTGCAGACGCAAAAGATGCTTTTTCAAGAAATAAGGGTATAGCGGACAAGCTTGACAAAGCCTTCCACCAACTGCACCTGGTTGGTGGTCAGGTCAGCCAACTTTATGATCGCAAGGATTCACTACTGAGCGGCTACACTGCACAGAGTGTAAACTGAATATTGTTGCTAGGGAGGAGGAGGTTTGCATCAATGAGCTGACCTTAAAATAATAGCAATGGGAATATCCATGGTTTCTTTAAATGATTAGAGTTTGCATCAGAAGGAGCCTTGGACCGGCATAAAGCTAAATTGTTATTATCTGCTTTTAATGTCAGGAGTGAATACCAAGCCCTCTGCTATCTTCCAAGTAGTTCCATTACATAACAAGAGAAAGAATACTGTTTTGAAGTTTTTCAGAGGTACTGAAAAAATGTCACGGCAGAAGGCAGAGTTCTTAACCATTGGGTTACAGAGTAATTAGACCCTCACTTCGTTTACTGACTGATTTATAATGAAAGCCCGTATGTTAATTGGGCGGGGACTTTAACTGAATTCAATGTGTGCGTTGCAATGAACTCTGGGGTGAAGCCATACCATGAGCTGTACAATGACATGACTCCTTATTGGGAGACGACGTACCCCTTCTCAAAATTGTTCAGTTTCTGCGCCGTCTATCCATCACTATTAGTGCTCTCAACGTGAAACATAAAGCCCCTGAAGCTGTTACCAAATTTTCATCAGGGTGTATAACACAACGCATTAATTATAAATTATTGGTTAATATGCTGGCACTCAACCCTTCAGCGATTCCTTTCCAAACTTTCTATTGTCACTTGGCTCGTCCTTGGTCAAATTATAGTTTTTAGTTAAGTTCTAATCTGGGTTTTTAGGGGTACAGCAGATACATGAGCCATATAGTAATGCCTGTTTCTGTTATGGCTAACGAGGTCATTATGTAGCTAACTGCCCTAGCAACTCGCATGTCTATGCAGTACCACTTGCTCTGACTGAACAGGAAAGTTTGAGCAGAATAGAGGTGGGATGCTATACCTCTTCTGATTCAAATTTTTCTTGTCCCTGTTAATTCTGATGAGTCCCTTTGTGTCAGGCCTAAACCACACCCAAACGATTTATTATACCAACAAACCTTCGGTGATATCTATGATTTCCCCTGAGGGGAGAGAAGATGATTAGAGATTTGATTTTTTGTTGAGATGTAAAAAAATTAAATGCCTGTCAAATCCTTGAGCATAATGTTGTGGTCAAAGACAGCCCCTCCACAGATGTGGCTGCATTAGAGGGTGTGAATGCTGCAATGTCAGTAGAGGAAATTTTTCAATTGTGTCCTCGTGTTGGCACCAGTATTATCACTATTCTTAATAACAAGAAGCCCATGGATGTGCATGTGAAAACTCCATCAATTCATCTTATTTAAAGTTTAGCTACTGTAATATTTTGTAGAAAAGACCAAAATTCGATTAATTATATATACTGGCGCCCCCATTATTATAATATCCACTCAGCTAGTGGCTAAGCTTCCGCTGAAGCCTGATATAAACCATAGGGTAATGTATGGGACCGATGGAGCACAAAGCACTGTATTGGAAGGCACCTGAAGCATGTTTCCTTTTCAATTCAGGTCAGTTGGCGTGTTATCTTTTTGTGGTTTTGGTTGATTTCGCCTTACTGGTTGCACAGTGTAAACCCACTGAGCAATGGACTAGTGATATGAGCTCTGTCCTTTTATAGATAATTATAAATTACACAACAAGGAGCTATCCCCCAACGATACCACTTTATAAAAATTATAAACTAACTGCTCCTTCTGTTAACTCTTTCCTACCCTCTTACTTCTTCAAAAGATTCCCTTTCTCATTCTCACGCTCATCTCTTTGTCCTTAATATTCCTAATCAGTTTTGACACTTCCACTTAGTAATTACACTTGCTACAATTTTAGGTTTTTTGTTCTAACATCAAAGTTTTGGCGGAATTCCCTTGATTCACCAAAATATGAATACTTTGATTAAGTCGCCTTGCGTCAACATAATATTCTGCTCAATCTTGAGGCTCACCTTAACTCTAAATTATGATCTGCCGTATATATGGCTTATCATACTGTCATATAACTTTCTCAACATTACCCCCTTGAATGGATGATAAGCTCCTATTGCTTGTATGCTCAGAGGAATTTTTCATGAACTCTGTTGATAATCAAACCACCTGTGGGTTACTTAATGTTTTAGGCATTGATAATAATCTTCTTGAATATTTCAAACGGTCAGGTCTAGTTGTTAGAGAGCTTGTTCCTCCATACAAAGTCATGTTGGTCCTGGAATAAGACATGATCTCCTACAGCAAACTATGGTAGTCTTCTAAGTCTACTTTAGTCCACTGCCTGATCACGAATCTTCTTAGCTAAGCTGGTAGGTTAAGCTTCCATTTGTAAATTTATTAGAGTGTCTGTTGAATTGGCCAGATAATGCTGCAGTTCTACTCCGCCAGTATCCTCCACACAGGAGTAAAGCAGAGTGGGAAAATCTGGATGTTTACCATTAAGTAATGGGAAAGTACTATTGCTGGTTTTGTGGTAGCTGATATTATAGGCAAAGACAGCTGTGGACAGAAGGGTACTCCATTCAGAGGAGAAATCCTTTAAAAGCTTGCGGAGAATGTTTACCAATGTTCGTTGGCCAGTTCCATCATTCCATTAGATTTAAAGTAGTAGGGTATAGTCATGGCCCCGCATATTGCCATCAGTTCATTCAAATTGGGCAGTATATGTGATGTAATCTTTTCCGTTGTCCATTAGGGTAAACTGTGGACAGACATGTCGCTGTATGACACACTCCATGATAAACTTGGCAGTGTGACAGCCCCTAAATCATTGATCGATCTTGCTTTCACCCATCTTATCAAATGATCAATTGCTACTATCATATACTTAAACAGTTCACGCCAGTTGGTAGAGGCCCCACCACATCTACAGAGACAGTATGCCATGCAAAACGAGTCTTGACCAGCTGGTAGGTGGTTTTTTTGTGGAATGGTTTCTCCACTTGGCATTGGTGACAACAAGCAACTATTTCAAGCTTATCATTTGATACTCTCCCAATAGTAAAGGTGTCACAAGAACTCCAGCGTTTTCTGCAACCCTCCATGGCCTACCGCTTTATGAGCATCCATAATAATTGCTGGTCTTGCAGAGGATTTTGGAAAACTTAGCATCAATTCTCTAACTTTTTTATATAGTCTCCCATCACGCAAAAAGGTATACCTCCGCAGCCCATCCAGAACTTTGATCACCTGTGGTGGCTCATCGTGTTATTTTCCCACAACCATCTTGTCATATATTATGTCTGCAAAATCTGAAATAATTGCGACCATTGGTAATCATGAGAGGCAGTCAACATTATGGTGTTATGTCCATGGCCGGTGTATGATCTTAGAGTCATATGCTTGTAGCTTCTGGCCCATCATGCAAGCCGCTCTTCAGGTCCTTGCAGATTCTTCAGCCACCGCAAGGATTCATGATCCGTGATAACTTTGAATTTAACCCCATTGAAGTAGACCTAGAACTGTTTATATTCATACATTACCGCTAAGCACTCACAATTGGTTACTGTGTAATTCCGTTCAGGGCACTTTAAGCTTCAGCTATAATATGTGACAGGATGCTCCACACTGTCATCATCTTTT
The DNA here is from genome assembly GCA_022478985.1 of Massospora cicadina. NCBI lineage: Eukaryota > Fungi > Entomophthoromycota > Entomophthoromycetes > Entomophthorales > Entomophthoraceae > Massospora > Massospora cicadina. The sequence continues at coordinate 68,601 of JAKSZP010018624.1, read as the reverse complement.
TGGAATAACACTACCCTTACAGCGGAAGGGTTGCTTCCATTTGCACTATAAATTCCTTTTCAAAATTAAGACATTGCAAAACTGATGCGCTCGCCAACATGGTCCACAAGAAATCAAAAGCGTTCTGAAAAAGTTCATTCCTGTCAAAGGTGGCGTTCTTCTTTTCTAACTCTAAGAGTGTAGTACCACTACAGCTGAATTTAGTAATGAACCGTTGGTAGTACCTGACTGTCCCCAAAAACACCTGTATATTCCGCTTATTGCCTGGCTGAGTCATCTTTTGTATGGCTTCCACCTTCACTGGCTGAGGACTGAGCCCTTTTGAGTCTATCACAAAACCGAGATATTCCATTTGCTACTTAAAAAAATGGCACTTTTGAGGCTTAATTTTTATATTGGTTTCTGCAAGTCAGAGTAACACTTGTTCTAAGTGAACAAGATGCTCTGTGAATATTTGTGAGAACATGTTGATATTGTCGAGTTAGAATAAAACGCAGGACAGCTTCAGGTCACCCAAGATCGTATCCATAGCATGTTGGAACATAGTGGGGCGTTTCACAAGCCTTGTGGCATATGTGTAGTCTGAAACACCCTCTTCAAGGTGATTAGCTCATTTCTCACATTCTGCCACCGCCAACTCAATCTATCAGTACCTCAATATCAAGTCCATATTAGAGAAGTAGTTAGTGCCTTCCAGCCAATTCAAAGCATCATCAATCTGTGGTAATGGATAGAAATCCTTCTTTATGACACTATTAAGCTTCTGGTAGTCAATGACCACCGGGTTTGTGACAACTTTTTTCTTAACATTAAGTACCAGCAATGCCCACAGACTCTTGGATTGCTCTAACATCCCTTTCTAAATCAATATATCCTCCAAATTGGTGACTACTTCCTCCGCGGCCTTTGGAGCTCCAGATGGGCGATGACTGAATGGGAGGGTGATCTCCAGCATCTACCTAATGCATCACCCCACGTGCATACCCCAAATTGTGGTCATCTAAAGCAAAAATATCTCAGTATTTTTCAAGTAGGGACATCGCCCAGCTTTCTGTTCCTCCAACAACCCAGCCATAGCTTCCTGCGGAACCACTGCCATTACGCCACATGGTGATTTTACCAATGGGCTGAGGTCCTCCTACAAACCAAAATTGTGAATATGGTGAACTCATCATAAATTAGGACTAAGTGTAAATAAGCCGCCCCATGGTGCCTTTGGACAGCCATTGCCTCCTTCTGCAGGTATGCTATAAACACCTTCACTCCCCCTGCCTTGCAATAGCAACTCAGGAGCCACATGGGGTTTGAGCTAGGATTGCTGGTATGGCCCTATAAGCTCACCATATAAACATTCTGGGATGTCTATTTCAAGCTTATTAACTATTATGGCCTTATTCCCAGAAGGTATTCTTAAAATGCTTGCTGCCCATAGTAGAATACCATTGTTGGAGTTTCGACTGCAATGACCGATTATAATCAAGATCATCATTGGTTTATCAGTCTAATAAGATCTTAAAAACCCTGTCAAAAATATCTTATTCTAGGATAAACTGACGATTGACCCTTTGAAGTTATTGGCCTCCTATGAAGGATGAGGCTAAGCAATCTGAAGGGGCTAAGCCCTCCACAAGAAGGTTGATCCCATTAATAAGAACCTTATCAAATCTGACCATTACAAGTATATTAATAATAACCAGGAATATTGGTCCTCTATTAGAAAAGATCTTACCTTGGTTGAAGACAAAGATCTGTACAAAGGACAATCAAATCTACCACTAAAAACATCCCTCATTTGTAACTAAAAAATACTGCTATTTTCGTCTTGCGTAGCTCAAATTCTGGCCAGTTCATAATCAAGTTCTGTATTTCAATTGGAATTTATTATTGCAATGAAACTAATAACTTCGTTGCCTTGTTTCCACCTTTGCTAGAGCCACGAAACTAATAATTTTATAGCTTTTATATCACCTGAATATCGCAATTTCTCGCGAAGCTCCAATACTAGTGCTTTCTGCCTGGCCTGCTTCTTAGGCTACCTGGTGAAAACATATTTTCACAAAGATGAATATGTCTAGAGAAGAAATCTTCTTTTCCAAGGAAACAATGAGTATCACCCAATGGATACACTCCAACAGGCAGGCGATGCCTTCCGCTAATATCAGTGATCTTCTCTTTTGAGCATCTATGGACTTTGCCATTGAGGGCCCTGACCAAGATAATTATCAATTTCAATCTGCAGATGTGGAAAAAACGTACAAGGGCTTAATAATGGGAACTATTCAACCAGTGCCCATTATAACTGAGACCAAGCATCTAAGGTTGCATCTAATATGATGGATTTATATAACAGGGCGGTTTTACAACATACTGAAGTCAATTGGATAGAATAGAGCATTATCTCTGGAAGTACATGCATCCCGCCATTCATCACGTACTTCAGATTTTGGGGCTACATCATCTTGAGATCCAACTCCAGTTGACCCTGGCGCAACAATTTCATTCTCAGCTATCTTCTTTTTATTAGACAGCTTCTAACTTTGGTTGGGATAATCGTGAAGTAATACTTGATAATATGAGGGAAATCAATGATCTACATAATCATCTGGTGAGAATTGACAATGGAGTTGTGGGTTACATTGGCCAAGAATGATCTCAACAGGTTAATGATATCGCTAATCCTATTCAACTCTGAATCACTACTCCATGAAGATGAGATTATTAAACAACTGGGACAATTGCAGGCCCAACATGAGGAACGCTTTGGTGAACTAGACAGACTACTTTTAACAACTTATATGAATTGTGGATACTATTTGAGAAGGTGGACCAAGTCCTGTTGGTCCTCATGAAACTCTGGTACCACCTAGTTCTCCTTCAGTGACCTCATAACCCCCTAGCGAATGAGGTCCTCAAGGCCCTTCAGGTCAACAGGGCCCCCCTGGGCCTGCAGGTCACGACAATTTGCAAAAACCCCAGGACCTCCTGGTCCCAGCTCAACGCTTTCAGTTCACAATTCTGAACCTTTGAGTCTACTGATAACATGAGTGCAGGTGTTAGAAAAACAAACCTGATCCAAAGCTCACGGATGTTTCTTATCTCTAGAAGGCCTTCTGACTAACCCAGATACACACTAACTAACTTAACAGATTTTGTTGATAAGGATCATCATCTATGCGATTCTAATCAATCTATGCAAAAAACTCAGTTTGCAATGTTGACAGCTTCCATTAATCAATTAACTGCACAATATGGAGTACTTGAGAATAAGCAAGAAGAGATTCTCGCTGTAATTATTAACTTAAATCAATCGCCTGCAAATGACCATCTTACACAATGGGTCCAAAATTACAGGATGATCTCAACCATTTATGACAACAAGTTGACCGAATTCCTACTCAAGCCCAAATCCCTGAGTCCAAGCCCTCTGAAGCTGATCCAGTCCTGGTATTGGGCGTACACATATTAATAAATGAATCCATCGCTTTCAAACCTACCTTTTAAGGATAAGTATGAGCTGGGTGAAGGTACCGTTCATTCTTTTTTATTTGTCTATGAGTGAGCAATGGATGGGGCAACGGATCAAATGAAAGTTCATCATATTACTTTTGTTTAAGCTGATTCACTCAAGAAATCATTGTCCCTCACCTTAAGGTTTGCAATACGTGGGCTCAAGTGAAAATCAACCTTATTAAGGAGTTTGGAAGTGATCAAAATTTATTTAATAAAAAGCAAGCCTTTATGAGCATCCAAGTCAAGCAATGAGAGTCAATCCAAGATTTTGCTAAGAGATTTTATCATGAGGCCCATACTCTCACTACTTGTGATTTTATTACCGTAGATGATGCTATTTAAGCTGTGATGAGTGCACTTGCTTCTTGTACTCAGTTGTTACTACATTTAAAATCTATTAAAAGAAATTTCAGATCTATTCTTGACATCAAAAAAAAATTGATGGAGATTCCTAATGGTGTGGTGCACCTGACCTCCACTAATAACCCTCATTCCTATTATCCATGTGATGACGCCTAGACCCAAACATAAACCTATGAAGGATCCTTGCAGCTATTGCTGTCTAGTGGGTCATATGGAAACTCATTATTGGAAGAAAAAATCTGAAGGGTCGAAAAGAGAGGAGTCAGCATAGGGCAATAGGCTCCCTGTTCTGACCTACCTCCTGTGACTCAATCATAATCTTTTAATACTCCTAAAGAATGTTATGTGATATCTGTCCAAGGTGAACTTGATATCCCTGATGATTTAGCCAAACAAAGTACTATTTATTCTTATGTTCTTTTCTTTAGTACTAGTGGTGCCCAATCTAAAAGGGGGAGCCACCAAGTATCTTTATTTGCAAATGGGCCAAATAAAGGGATTATCATAAATAAGAAAATTCCTAATATAACCCCTAGGTTATCAGCCTAGGAAGCCATATCAGATGGTGAGGAGGCTTTGGGGAAACTTTTGTCCAGCTACCGCTTTAGCTGGCGGACCATGGCAGACAGCATTGGGGTGGAAGCATCAGCGACATGAGGCATACAGAGGTATAATTGGGGGTGTTCTTTGTTAATGAGGCCATCGGTGTCCATCGCCTCAAAGTATTGAGCAAGTTGATGCTCAGCAAACTTGATGAAAGCTGACACAGAAGTAAATGACTTGATGCGCCATTGGGTCTGGGGATAATTGGGGTCAAAAAGAGAAGATTTTGCTGCATCGATGCAAGTGCAGCTCACACTGAAAGCAAGCTTCTCAATTTTGTACTTCGCATCTTCCTCAAAATCATGAGGAAAACTGGGTATAGTTTTACCCTTGTCAAAGGAGCTCCATTGCCCCATGGAGCTGCTGGCGGAGGAGGGTGTAAGCCAGGGCAGATGCAGTTACAACTGCTATTTCATTAATATTTTTATAAATGGGAAACCGGTTTTTTGGATGAAAACATTGGGAACATGATTCAGTAAGGTCAACAAAGAACTCCTCTAAGGCAAAATCAGGTTTCATGTGGCACAGCCATTTGTTCTCATCAATCCATTTAAGAGCCCCAAATGAATTGTATTCGGCCAGTGGTGGGCCAGCCACAGGAATTGGGGCTGTGGCAGGAGCTTATTGGCCATGTGCTGTCGACCATGGCAGCTATGCTGAAACTGGTTCAGCTATTGACTCAGGATTGTGTAATCTTGTCAAATTTTCAAAACTTTTAAATTACTTGAATTTTGATTGGCCACCGCTTTAGAAGCAGTGTCAGAATTCCCCAATGTTGAGGGCGGGAGGATCAAGCTCCATTTAAAAAATTGGGGTGAGGCAGCCGCTGGGGTGGCACATGAGCCCTAAGCGGCAAATGTGGTGGAAGTGGCAACCATGGGGCACTTGTGCTTTGAGTGGTCAAACTTGAAGCATAAGGGGCAGATGGCATGGCCATTTTTGATGCGCGCCCAGAATGCGTGATCAGGGGTGGATCTGATCATGGTGTTGGGGGAATCGTGAAGTGAGATACATGATGAAATGGGCAGATCATTCCAAAGGTTCAAGGCCCTGCCAACCAATCCGCCCCAATGGGAACCACAAACTACAACATGGGGTCTGTGCCAAAAATGGCCAAACCCTCTGTGAGCTTGTGGCGGAGGCGTTTGGGGGAAAGGAAAGAGGGCAACCTGGTGAACTGGACCACCAAAGTGGCCTCAGCTGGGAGCTGGGTGTGAACGGTGGGCAAAGGAATTATTTAAAAATTTAATCGCAGCTTGGCTGCTGCTGCTGCATCAGCTTCAGAGAGGAAGCCAAGGTCAATGTACCCCTTAAAGGGGTGGAAGTCAATATAGCCAGTAGGTTTGAAAACCACTGTGACCATCTTGATGATGGTCGCACTTGTGTATGGGAAGAGATTCCCATATTTGACCTGGAGGCCAAAACGCAAATTTCTCTGTGGGAGCACCAAAGGGCTCTGGAGCACCGCCTGAGAGCTGGCGAGGTGGTGGGCCAAGTTCCAAAGGGGGACATAACGCCTGGTAGCGTTGAGAGGGCTGGCAGAGCCAGCCTGGGCTCACTTTGGTGGCGGCTATAAGATGCCATGTGGTGGCGCACCACCACGCCAAGCTGGGGCAGCAGGTGTTAATTGCATTGACATCAGTAAGTTTTGGCTTGATTGAGTGGTTGTTTTTTAAAAATCTGAATTTAGCTTTGATTTGGGTATCCAAGTGAAAGAAAGATTTTAATTATGTTTCTGTTTCATCTTCTAATTCAATTTAACCATTTAGTCCCTTGGTATTTTCAATCCTACACTTTGGCACTGATATGACCCGGGTGGAAGTCATAGTACACAAGGTGAAAGATTTAGCTATCATTGATATGGGATAGCCCATATATGTGATCTCATCCAGGCTTATGAAAAGAATCAAAGTGGCGCTGGACTTAAATCATTCCAAGACTATGGAACATCTGGTCCTTCATATATAAAATCCATAGGAGCTTATTCTTCTCTTCCAATGCGCTTTGAAAAAATGGTTATTTTGGTCCCTGCATTAGAGTTGGAAAATAGCAGCTATGAATTGCTTTTGGGAACCAAAAATTCTCATTGATTTTGATGCAATAATTAGTCTTAAGGACAATTTTCTTCCTTTAATTAGATACTGAGTATTTAAAATTCTACAAGATGTCCCAATTATCAAGGTCAAACTTAAACGATGCGTTTGCCTATTGTAATGTCCTAATTCTATCTCTTGTCTTGAATACTGAATTTCGGGACCTAAGACTATTCTTCCACCTCCTTCAGCTTATGCCTCTGTAGTAATGCCTTTATACTCTAACAATTCAATTACTATTCCTCCAAAAGCTCAAGTTATAATTGATACTGGAGTACAAGTACTTGTGCCAGCTGATCATGTATTAGAGATCTCTGGTAATACTAATACCTCTTATTTGGAGGCCTTAGCCTGCCCTGGTGTCCTTGTTCACTCTTATAATGAAACTGTTCTAGTCTTACTAGCTAATCTCGCCTCTCTTGACCTATGCAATTGAATTGAAATAACCCTATTGCTTATCTGTATCCTACCCCTGTAAAGGAAATATTATCCATCTCAGGATGTGGGGATTTACATGATTTTGGGTTGAAAGACCCACTGTAAAAATTTACTTAGGATTGTTTATTGGTCATCAAACCAGTAACCTTTTTATTGCACAGGTTCGATTTCCTCATGCACTTTGTTGCGTTGTATAGAATGTATTAATTGATGATAGTATGGACTATTATCCGTAGTTGAGATTGACTAGTATTTGGCCCAAAGCTCAGCCAATATTTTACGATTAAATACTCTGTAAGTCATACTCATAGGGATTCATCCCTATACTCTTGTCCACCCAATCTTCATCAAGTACCCTGGTGACAGTCTCTCTCAGCCCAACACACAGTTGGCAGCTATCCCTGATTTTGTTTCCTTCATCTCTAGATCTCCGCTTGGATCTTTACTCCTCTCTCTGAGAGTCTTCCAATTATTGCCTTCTGCAATAATATCCTTAATATAGAACGACACAATAGAAGCTGATAGTCTAACTATACACCAAATTGATAATATTAATATAAAGTACTTGTTATCTTAGAACTAGTTTTTTTATGCTGAGGGTTTTCTATTATAGTAAGTCCTATGGGAATTATATAGTAGGGGATTTGGCTGTCTAACCCTCAGTTGACACCTCTTTAATGAAACAGCAGCCGTTGCCATTGAATCACCCTTCCTTGTCTCAGCAGTGATGGTCTTCCCCATTTTGGATTGGATCCCGTCATTGGACATCCTAGAGACCTCAAATGGAAAGAGCCAGAAAATGTGTCACTAACATTTTCCTCTCGATCCAAGCAAACCAACCATAATTGGCTAGCGACCTGCTTAGGTAATGGGACTTATTACCTATTATGGCAGGTCACTTCACCAACTGATTGACTCGCTAGTTGCTGGCAGCATCACTTGCCTCACAACTCACTATTCATTCCTGATCAGTCAGTGATGAAACCTGACCAATCCCAATTGGTACACCTGATAGTTAATCACATCCAGATGCTCCTATTTTGTCGGCCACTCCACCCAATGAGATCTTAGGTATTCATCCGGATTGATCCCTGACAGATATGACCAGTTGAATATCCCAAAATCCCAGAATGTAGTTCCTCCAAAACTTGGGCCAACTAATTTCTGATTCACTTCGCCTTAGGGAATTTTCCCCTAGCGATACCAGGTAATCTAGCAGGCAGGTAATATGGGCAAAAATCCCACCACCCACCTATCATTTCTAGAATCAAAGTTGAATATGGAGACTCTCTTACTCTAGAACAATATCATGAAGCCAAGGCTCTAATCGAAGAGTATGTGAATATATTTGCCAAGTGTTCCAGAGATTTTGGGTTAAGGAAAGATGTGCAGCATCAGGTGAAAACCAGGGATACTCCCCTCATTTGAGCCTAGCCTTATCGCAAATCTAAAGTCAAGGAGGCTCAGATCTCAGTGAAATTGAGATAACTCCTTGAAGCTGGGCTATTAACGCCTTCCCAAAGTCTGTGGGCTTCCTCTATAATTCTCATCTGAAAAAAAGATGGAGATCATATAGTGGTTATGGACTATCATCATCTTAATGTTGTTACCCAAAAGGATTCTTATCCCCTACCTCGCATTGATGATTCATAAAGACTATTGTTTCAGTCAAAGTTCTTCTCAGCCATGAACCTTGCTAGTGGCTACAGAAAACTTGACCTGGCTCTAAAAGACTGTCAGAAATTATCCTTAATTTCTGGTGAGGGGCTATTTGAACCTACTTGTATGCTGCAGGGGCTTTGTAATGCCCCTGATACTTTTCAAAGAGTCATAGATGGCATATTTGGTGATTTGAAACATTCCTGCATTATAGTTTATTTATACAAGGTTACTGTTTTCTTTTGCACTTTTAACAAGCATTTTAACTCATTTGAAAGAAGTATTTGGCCAAATGCGCCATGCTTCACTTAAGCTAAAACCATCTAAGTGTGCTTTTTTAAAACTGAGGTGGAGTTCTTAGGCCCTAAAGTAGATTTCGATGGGATTTTACCCTTATCAAATAAGATTCAAGCTATTTTGGACATGACTGGCCCTAAAAGATTACACAACTTTCAAGTGTTTTTAGGGATTCTTGGTTATTACTAACAATTCATCCCCCTTTTTGCTCAGATTGCGGAGCCCTTAGTCTATTTATTGCAAAAGGAAGTTCCTTTTTTTATGAAAAGAATCGCAACAGCCAGCTTTTGATCTTTTGTGTCAAGCTTTAGTTAGTGCCCCAATTTTATTACATCCTGATTTTTTAAATCCCTTTATCTTATTTACTGATGCCAGTGATGTAGCTATTGGGGCTATTCTGGCTCAGCATAATTCCAAACTGGTCAATTATCCACCGCTTATTATAGTAAGACTCTTACAAAGCAGAACGCAATTATAACTTTACTGAGAGGGAATGCCTCTCAGTCCTATCCCCCAACAAGCATTTTCGCCCTTATCTCTATGGCAAACATTTTACTATCATCATGGATCATGCTTCCTTAAGATGGTTACAACAAATGAAAGACCTGATGGACGCTTAGCTAGATTGACGTTAAAGCTTCAGAATTATGACTTTTCAATTCAACATTTTCGCTGAGCTATACACCAAAATGCTGGTGGACTTTGTCAATTAGCTATACTAACTTTATTCACTGCTGAGGAAGATCGTATCTATGATCTAATTGGAAGACCTAAATTCTGATAGAGTAAATCTAAGGAAGTTATAGTGAAGCTACAATCCTTAACTGAGGATACTCAAGTTAAAGAAGGGTCTTTATATAAGGAGTTGGGATCTATATAGTTGCCTTTTATTCAGCCTTCTGCGATGACTGATACTATTATGGAGTCTCATCAAAATGTAGGGCATGGAGATGTCGCTAAGACTTTACAGTGGTTGAAAAGTCATTATTAATGAGATAACATGCTGGAAATGGTGCATAATGTGTTGGAGACTTTTCTCATTTGCCAACAACAGCGTAGTGGAACTCTAATTTACCAACACAAAATTGTGGGATCTTCAGAACCTTTTTCCACAATGAGTATTGATGTGGTGGTCCCTCTCCCTACTTCTTCTTATGGACATCGTTATATTGTATTAGCTATTGACCATTTTACCAAATGGATTTAGGCATTCTCTGTTTCCACTGTCACCTCTAAGGCTAATGCGTCCTTTCTTTTTAAGCATGTTTTTACCCATCATGATAGCCCAAAAGTTCTTTTATCTGATAATGGGACCAAATTTTTTTCACAGGTGATATCAGAGCTTACTAAATTAATGGCTACCTATCAGTTGTTTAAAACCCCTTACAATCCTTCCACTAATGGTGAAGTCAAATGAGCAAATAATACCCGTGTAGCCATTCTTCAAAAGATATCATCCAACGATCTTAGTAAATGGAATCTCTACTTACCTTTTGCGATGTTAGCTTATAGGGTTAGCTACCATCATATAAAAGGAATGTCTCAATTCAAGGCTCTTTACAGTCGGGATCCTATTTTACCCTCAAGTTTACAACCTATATTTTTTTCTGCAACCCCGCAAACTACTGATTTAGCTATGGGGAGACTAGCTGATGCAATTTCCAGAGTACAAGCCTTAGCCTCGAGTTCTCTTGCTACTACAACCTTAAAAAAGGGAACTAGACCAAATGCTACTTGACCTAAGTTACCTGAATATCAAATTAAGGATCTTGTACTCTTTTATCATCATAGACCTGGAGGACAGATTTACAAACTTGATACCTTATGGGCTGGTCCTTACCGTTTATTTATCGTTGTGACATTAGATACTTAATTCAGTTATTGATACTGGTACTGTTATCAATAGAGTTCATAGTAGGTTTCTTTGTAAGTACGTGCCCCCTAGGCAAGATCTTGAGGGGGGCATTGTTGGAGATTCAACTGCAATGACCGATTATAATCAAGGTCAATATTTGGTTTTTCAGTCTAATAAGATCTTAAAACCCCTGTCAGAAATATCTGATTCTAGGATAAACTGATGATTGACCCTTAAGAGTTATTGGCCTCCTCTGAAGGATGAGGCTAAGCAATCTGAAGGGGCTAAGCCCTCCACAAGAAGGTTGATCCCATTAATAAGAACCTTATTAAATCTGACCATCACAAGTATATGAATTATAATCAGCAATATTGGTCCTCTATTAGAAAAGATCTTACCTTGGTTGAAGACAAAGATCTGTACAAAGGACAATCAAATCTACCACTAAAAATATCCCTCATTTATAACTAAAAAATACTGCTATTTTCGTCTTGCATAGCTCAAATTCTGGCCAATTCATAATCAAGTTCTGTATTGCTATTGGGATTTATTATTGCAACGAAACTAATAGCTTCGTTGCCTTGTTTCCACCTTCAATAGAGCTAAAAAACTAATAATTTCATAGCCTTCATAGCGCCTGAATATCGCAATTTCTCACCATGTATCCAAAAACCATTGTGCTCATAAATCTGGCTAGGAAGGGCTCTGGTCCTCCGCTTCATCCACCAATATCAAACAAGAATAACTCCATCTCTATACGTTAGATTGATCTGATTGGAGAAGATTGGGTCCTTTAGAACTCCTCTGTAGGTAAAGTAAATGGGGATTTGTTGTCCTAAGATAATTATGGTTTCATCCGCTGCATTGACCACAGCCCTAAATCACTGCTTGAATGCAGCATAATCAACATGTCATAGTTAAAATTAGTCAAAACCATAGATGGAGCAGATGCATCAAATGAACTGAACCTCTGTCAGACATTTACCTTTGCAGACTAAAGATAAGAATGCTGTAGGTCGAGTTCTGATGAAAAAGGGAAATATTGGCCATTTGCAATATTCTGATGTTGTTACGAGCACATTTATTAAAAATAATAATGAAAAAGTTGAGAAAATTGGCCAAAAGTCCCTGACCAATTCTTGGTGGAACCCTGTTAATCAGGGAATCACCAGTTCAAAACCCATACAGGTATTAGTAAAATCAGTGGGTCAGATTTCTCTGACCACACAATGGACTTTGGGGGAATCATTGGAAGGCACACCCTGACCAAAAAAGTCCTTCAACACACCTGCGCGGGGACCCCCCTTTTTTATAGGCTTGGTGGGGGTCCCCCAAGGTGCAAGAAATTTCTTGGGCATTGATTAGCTCAAGTTTATAAAGTTGTTGCCTCATGGGTATTTTTGAGCCAATCAGAATTCTGCTTTCTTTGTTCCGTTGCCCTGATGCGAGTTCCTGAACTATGATATGTTGTTCCTGCATATTTCCTAATTTGGACTCATGCAGGCTATTCTGAACATATTCCCAAATTCCCCCTTTACCTTCAAAATTACTTTAAATACTAGATAGTTGGAGTTCGAGGATCATCATTTTCCCCTTATCATGCTCCTAATAAAAATCACAAAAACCCAAACTTTAGTAGCGCTTATTTATTTTTATATTTTACATAAAATCTTTGTGGAATCCAGTAGGCGTTTAGCACCAAGCGAGCACTAATTGGCTGGATTCAAACAACCTCAAAGGCAACGCGCTATAAGTTCCTTAGACACAGTGCTCTGTGCCCCATGGTCCCATACACTACTCTGTGGTCCACATCCAGTTTCAATGGAAGCTTAGACACAAGCTTTGTGGAGATTATATTGACTGGAGCACCAGTATCTATAATCTCCCAGATTTTTGTGTTCTGAACAAAAATATCACAGTAGGTACACTCTGAATAAGAGAAACCATTGGTGTTTATTACATGAATATCCAAGGGCTTTTTGGTATCCATAAAAGTGATAATGCCAATGCCAACATTAGGATATTCCTGGGCAAGTTTCTCCACTGGAATCACCACGTTCACCCCCTCTAGAGCTGCAACATGTGTTGAAGGTTCACCTTCAACTGTACCATTCCGCTAAAGGGTTTGCCAAGTGTATGGCTTTGGCACCTCTCAGCGGAACTCTGAGTCTGCATTATTTGGGTCTTTCCCTTGGTTTGAGGCTAAGACGTTGTAGGGATTTGTTGATACAATGAATCATCAAGTGATCATAAGAACCAACATAAAGTAACTTTAGGGGATCCTCAGGGATAATTAAATTTGGATTAGCAGAAGTAGAGCGTCCTATCTTTACTCCACTTGACCTTTTCCCTGTTCAATTGGGGCAGCCAGTACTGAATGAGCATTCAGCTTGCCCAGACAGCTAGCCTCATAGTGGCCTCTTTGGCTGCACAAGAAACAAGCATTTGTTGATGGCCCTCATCTCTGTATAACACTTAAAGGTCTGAGATAAAAATTGAATGATGGGTCATAATTTGGCCGAGGATGAGCTGATTAATAAATAATGGGGATGAAAATGGACCGCTTACATGTCAAGTGGACAAAGGTTACCTAACAGATTATAACCAAATTGTTGTTATCCATTTTCTGACAGGGATTTAGTAGCGGTTGTAGGTGCTTTCCAGCCCACAATGAGAGCACTAAAAGTGATGGATGCTTGGCGTAAATGACTGAAAGTTTTTTTGAAGAATTTATGACATAGCATTATACAGTTCTCATTATGGCTTAACAGCCGCCATAATTGCTACACCCAACTCCTTGTTAGTAAAATATTATCTCCCACCAACAAATGAGCCTCAGCCATGAAACACTGCATAAACTATACCAAGGACTAATTATTTTAAAAATTTATTGTTAAAAACTCTGCCTTGTGCTGAGCCATTTTTGCTGCACCCCTGAACAGGCGGATTATGGTCTCCTTCACCTCTTGATATGTTATAGCACTACACTTGAGGTAGCAGATGAGCTGTTTAGTGCTCACGACATTCAAAGCAGATAATAACATTTTAACTTTCCACTGATTGAAAGCCCCCTCCATAGTAAATTTAAACTGCTTGAAAAACTCATGTATGTTTCCATCACGATTAATTAAAGACATCTTGTTGCTGCAGACCTCCTCCTCTCTAACAACCTCATTTAATTTACACTCTGCACAGTATAGCCACTCTGTAGTGTCACCCAAGAGATCAGCAAATTTTTTGGTTTGGCCACTCACCAGGTGAAGTTGGTGAAAGGCCTTGGCAAGCTGATCACTTATACATTTACTTTCTCAGAAAAGCATTTTTTGAGCCTGGAGTAATGTATCCAAGGCAAGCTTCAGTTCCGCATAGTGGGATAACTCAATAAACTGGGGATATATCCCACGAGGTGAGCGGGTTGTGCCATGGCTTTGGCAAGTATGAAACTTTTAATTGTTGATTAAAGGGTTTCCGTAGTGAGCACCACTGTTAATTTTGGCGATTTTGGTTTATTCTTTTGAACTGGTTGCACAGGGTAAACCCACTGAGCAATGAACGAATAATATGATGATCGCTGACCCTTAATAAATATTAATAGATTGCTTATTAAGGAGCAATCACCCCAATAATATCTTTTTTCGCACTAGTGGTGCCCAAGCCTAAAAGGGGGAGCCGCCAAGCATCTTTATTTGCAAATGGGCCAAACAAAGGGATTATTAAAAACAAAGAATTCCTAATATGGCACCTCAGCTAACAGCCTAGGGAGCCATATTAGAAGGTGAGAAAGCTTGGGGGAAACTTTTGTCCAGCGCCCGCTTTATCTGGTGGACCATGGCGGACAGCACTGGGGTGGGAGCATCAGTGACATGGGGTATAAGGGGGTATAGTTGTGGATTTTCTTTGTTTATGAGGCCAGCGGTGTCCATCGCCTCAATATAATGAGCAAGTTGATGCTCAGAAAAGGTGATGAGAGCAGGCACACAAGTGAAAGATTTGGTGCGCTGGTGGGCTTGTGGATAATTGGTGTCAGAAAGAAAAGTTTTTACTACATTGATGCAAGCAAAGCTCGCTCCAAAAGGGAGCTCCTCAATTTCATATTTTGCTTCCTCATCAAAATTATGAGGAAAATTTGGGATAGGAATACCCTCAACAAGGGGCTCCATCACTCCTTAAAATGTTGGCGGAGGAGGGTGTTGCTAGAGCAGATGCTGCTTCTACCGCCATTATGTTTATATTTTTATAATTTGGAAACCGTTTTAGAGCAAAAATGGTAGGGACATGAATCAGGAAGATTTACAGGAAAATTCCTCCAAAATAAAATCTGGCTTAACGTTATATGGTCTGTTGCTATCATCAATCCATACAAGGCACTCGAATGGATTTAGCTCAGCCAACGCTGAGTGAGCCACCAGAATAGGAGTGGTTGCTGGAGCTGATTGGTTATGGACAGTTGACCATGGCAGCTCAGCTGAAACTGAGTAAGCCATTGACTCAGGATTCAGTAATCTAGTCAAATTATTTTTGATATTTTTTAAATTTGAATTTTATTTGGGCGCCTCTTTGGGGGCAGCACCAAATTTCCCCAAGGCTGGAACAGGAGGATTGAGCCCCATTCAAAGAATTGAGGTGAAGTGGCCACCAACCCAACGGCAGAATAAGGAATAGTGGAAGCAGCAGGGGCAGAAGCCATGGGGCACTTGCACTTTTTCTGATCAAGTCTAAAGCACAAGGGGCAAATGGCGTAGCCGTTTTTGACACATGCCCAGACTGGGTGATCAGGGCCAGATCTGATCACAGTGCGAGGGGGAATTGCAAGGAAGGAATCATGATGAAATGGGCAGATCGTTGCAAAGGCGTGAGGCCCTGCCAAAAAATCCGCCCTGTTGGGAACCACAAACTGTAGCATGGGTTCTGCACCGTAAATGGCTAAACCCTCCATGATCTTGTGGTGGAGGCCTTTGGGGGAGAGATGAGATGGCAACCCAGCAGACTGGACCACCAAAGTGGTCTCATCTGGGAGCCAGGTTCAAACAGTGGGAATGAGAATTTTTTTATAATTGATTTCAGATTGGTTGCTGCTGCATCAGCTTCTTAATGGAAGCCAAGTTCAAATACCCCTTAAAGGGGAAGAAGTCAATAAATACAGTGGGTTTAATAACCACCGTGGTCATCTCAATGATGGCCATGCTTGCATATGTGAAGAGATTCCCATATATGACCCAGAGGTTGAATTGCAAATTGCTCCGGAGCACCAAGGGCTCTGGAGAACCACCTGGAGCTTGCAAGGTGGTGACCAAGTCCTGAGGGGGACATAACACCTGGTAGCATTGCGAGGGCTATAAGAGCCATCCCAGGAGCGCTTCAGCGGCGGCTGAAAGATGCCAGATGGCAGTGATCCATCTCAAGCTGGGGAAACAGGAATTAATTGCGTTAACATCAGTAAGTTTTGGCTTGATCAAGATGCCATTTTTTGCATTTGTTTTCACCAAAATTTGGCTTTGATTTGGTCATTAAAGCGAAAAAAAGATTTTGCCCCAATGATACAATTTATATATAAGATATAAACTAACAGATAATTCTGTTAACTCTTTTCTACTCTCTATCTGCTTCAAAAGACCCCATTTCTCATTCTCACGCTCAACTCTTAATCCTTGTTATCCTATTCAGTCTTGGCCCTTCCTCTTAGTAATTTCCTATTTACTACAATTTTAGGTGTTTGTTCTATTATCAAAGCTTTGGCAAAATTTCCTCAATTTGCCAAACTATGAATACTTTTATCAATTTGCCTAGCGTCAACATAATTTTCTTTTCAATCTTAAGGCTCACCTTGACTCTAAATTATGATCTGCCAGATATTGGCTTATCATCCAGTCATATCACTTTCCCAACATGGCGCATCTCTATGGCTGTGGGCTTGCTTAATAATAATTATGACGTGCTGATTGTGGCCACCTTCATGTGGCAATTCAGTGCAGTGGTCAATATGGTGGAGGAAACCTTCAAGATTCTAGCAACGGATCCCATCTATTACACCTCCAGCGGAATCCCAAAAGACCCCATCCGCTCTAGTCAAATAAATCTTGCATAAAGTGATGGTTTAACTCCTGTTTGCTATTGGCATATGAAGTGGAGGAACAGAGATCTCCCTAACCAGATTTATAATGGTAATGGCATTCTGCTAAGGGCTGCGACCACTTAATTATACCTTCCAGGCATTAGGTTATAGTAGGGATGGAGCTCAAAATAGACGTCCTCAAAGGTATATCTGATAAAAATTATGGGTCTCTACCTGCAATCACAACTTGAACTTCATGTGGCTCCTGGCCTACTGTTATCAAGTCATGGAAAAGTGAAGGTCTTGTTAGCAACTTACAGAAGGAGCTTATGGTAGTTCAAAGTCATCAAGTGGTAGCTTTTATGTATCTGACTCTAATAAATGAGGTTCACCATACATGGCTGTTACCTTAGGAGCTCAGTCTACCTGAAAACCCCTCATCCAACATAATGACCGTGATTTCTTGTGATGCCCTGACTGGGCTGTCAAATGAACAGATAGATAGGGTGATGGCCTTGTTTGAAAGATATCGAGACTTTTTTGCATCTGATGACCACAATTTGGGATGTTCCCATGGTGTGTTGCATCAGTTGGACACGGGATACCACCTTCTCATTTGATCACACCCCATCCGCTGCTTAAAAGCTGTGGAAGAGGTTGTATTTGAGGAAGTAGAAAAATGATCAAACAAGGAATGTTAGAGCCCTCAAAGAGCCCCTGGGCGTCACCAGTGCTATTGTTAAGAAGAAGGATGGCACCAATTGAGTATTTTTTGACTACTAGAAGCTTAACCATATCTCAAAAAGATTCATATTCATTTCCACGAATCAAAGATGCTCTAGATTGGCTGGGTGGTGCCAACTATTTCTCATCTATGGACTTGATATTGGGGTACTGTAAAATTAAGTTACTAACGGCAGAACAGAAAAAATATGCTACTATCACCTTGAAGGGTTTGTTCTAACCCACGTTTATGCCTCAAGGATTATGCAATGCTCTGGCTATGTTCCAGCGGGCGATGGACACCATCTTGGGTGACCTGATGCTGTCCTGCGTTCTGGTCTACCTTGACGATATTAACATGTTTTGCGGATGTTCATAGAGCATTTAAACCATTTAGAGCATGTGTTCCGCCGTCTTGCCAAAGCTAACATAAAAACTAAACCTCAAAAGGGTCACTATTTAAGGGGCAGTTGGAATACCTCAGGTTTGTGGTAGACTTCAAAGGGCTTAGACCTCAACTGGAAAAGCTTGAAGCTATATGTAAGATGACCAAGCCAGGCAACAAGAGGGATATCCAGATGTTCTTGAGGGATGGTTGGGTACTACCGCCAGTTCATCCCTAACTTCAGCTGTACTGGGGCTCCTCTTTTTGAGTTATTGAAGAAAAACGCCACCTTTGACTAAACTGAGCATTGGAAAAATGCGTTTGATGTTTTATGGACTGCATTAGCTAGTGCGTCAATCTTGCAA
Organism: Massospora cicadina; assembly: GCA_022478985.1. Classification (NCBI taxonomy): domain Eukaryota; kingdom Fungi; phylum Entomophthoromycota; class Entomophthoromycetes; order Entomophthorales; family Entomophthoraceae; genus Massospora; species Massospora cicadina. The sequence goes on along the minus strand of JAKSZP010018624.1, from coordinate 50,258 downwards.
TACCTTAATTTTAAGTAGGAATTTAATGTGCATATGACGCGTCTCTTTCCTTTGTAGAGATGATATTATCCCAGTAAGATGATGATGGCGTGGAGCACCCCATTGTATACTGTAGTTGGAGCTTAAACTGCTTCAAATGGATTTATACAGTGACTAAGCGGTAGTGCTTACCTGTGATTTATTCATATAAGCAGTTCTGAGTATACCTTCATGGAGTATAATAAGAAGGTCATGATGTAGATGCGTCATTGTGTTGGTTACAGAACCTTTGTGAGCCTTAAGGGCGCCTTGCTAGATGGGACCTCAAGCTACAGGCTTATAATTTTGAAATATTCCATTGTCCTAGCAAAGTACCAAAATGCTGACTTATTATCTTAGCTACCAACGATTAAAGTTTAAAATTTGGTTGACTTGTATATGAAAAAATGATCAGTGGTCTATATGCGGAAAAACAGCTGCAATTTATATGGGCACTATATGGGATGATGGCTGATAAAATCTGGAAAAACGGGAAGTTATATAAGCAGATTGGTAACAATATGCTGAGTTTCCCAAAATTTTCCACTTGACTGAACATCATTTTGAGCGCGCACAAGGCGGTGGGTCATGAAGGGTTTCAAAGATGTTGGAGGTCTTACGGCCTCAATACTATTGGGAAAGCATGCACTTTGATGTGCTAGAGACCATTTCCTGCTGCCATTAATGCCAAGTGGAAAAGCCGTTCTGCAGAAGACCTCTTACCGCTTATGAAACCTCATTTTGCCTGGCACATGGTATCCGTTGATGACATTAGGACCTTGCTGACAGGAGAAAACTGGTCTAAGTATATCCTGGTGGCAAATGACCATTTGACCAGGTGGGTTGAGGCACAGGAAAAACGGGATCTGGGGGCCGTTACTGTGGCTAGTTTGTAATAAATGTATAATTTAGTGTCACAGCTGCCCTCAGTATATCCTTACTGACAATGGTACTAATTCACCTCCCACATCCTACCCAAGCTCAACAAAATGATGACCATCCTTGGGGTTCTAACAAACCCATATCATCAATTCAATGGAATGGTCAAACGGGGTAATGAGACCCTGGTGTACATAATTCAGAAGTTGGTAACATATAAGCCCACATATTGGAGTACCCTCCTGTCCACCGCCATTTTTGCCTATTATATAAGCTACCACTTGCAATGGGGAAGAGTCCTTTCCAGTTACTATATGGATGGCACCCAGCCCTACCAGCACTGCTATATGCCTGCGTGGAAGATACCAGCAGAATGGATCATCAACGCTACTTGATTACCATAATTAATATGCTGATTAAACTACAAAACCAAAGAGTACTTATATAGATTAGCCAAGAAGGTAAAGAATCAGGCTGTTAATTAGGTACGCGTAGTGGGCTAGCGCAGTTCAAAGATGGGGATATAATTCTATTCCACTATCAGCATGAGTTTTTCAGAAAGCATAAACTAGCTAATATCTGGATTGGGCCTTTTGAGATAATAGAGAAAACTGGGTGGATGCCTATACTATCAAGGACCCAACAAGTGGTCAGATCATCAATTGAGTGCATGCTAAGTTCCTTAGGGAATATAAACAACAATAGAGACTTATCCAGAAAAGAAAAAAGATCATCCAAGTCATAGAGAAGTATATAAGCTTGGGTTTATTAGGTATCGCTGCTAGTGTTCTTCCACTAGGCCATCTTCATCTTTCCACCCTTTCTCAATTTTTGAGGTGCATCTAGTGCCTTGCTCAATAGGACACGCTTTTCTTTCTTTACACTTTGGGGGTGGCACGGAAACATTGTGCCCTTCTTGGATTAGTGGGTGGTTTAAAGTCTGCCATGTTGGGCGAGGGGAGTTGGTATCCACTTTGGGTACGTTGTACCAGCAAATGGAGGGGAGGATGGGGCAGCTGAACTAGAGGAGGATAAGGGGCTGGGTACCTAAGGTAATAGACGAGGTGGCAATAGCTTGGCTGCTGATCAGGATGAACCCGCTTATATACCACTAAGAGAAAAGCCTGAACCATATGTGCTGATGGTCTCAGGAGATCAAGGAGTATGCAAGAAGAGGGGACCAGGATGGAGGAGCTGGCGAATAAGAAGGTGAGTCCCAGCTCGTGGAGATAAGGCCACCCCCAGTGCTAGGCAATACATGAGGAAGTCCTCCATGCTAGAATAAGCAGCCAGAAAAGAAGCAGCCGTTGTAAAAGCTTTTTACCAGGACCACTCAAGGGCCACCTGGTGCCACTCCATCACTGACCCTAACTCACCTGTGAGATGAAAAATGACCATGTATCCAAGGAGTGCCATGACAGGGAGGTATCAGGCTGGGTCGTTGGCGTTAAAGGTAGTGAACGCTGTGGCAACCCCAGATTGCATATGATTCAGCTGGTTTTTTTGGCAATTCACCCCTAGGAACCAGAAGTGGGTTGGAGCATGGGGAACGACCCCAACCAGCTGGCTACCACCCACCTCATGGAACACAACATCCATTGGACTGAAAATGCCACAGGATGAGGCTCAGCGAGAGGTGGAGCACTATAAGGCTAAAGTCATCTTCCAGAAGCTGGGCACTTATTTAACTGAAGGGCCTTGGCTCCGCTCCCCTCCCCAGCATAATTGGGCCACCATGTCCCTGAAGGGAGCATGAAAGGAAGATAAATGTCCAACAAATTTGGGAAGATGCTCCATCTGGGCCAGAAAGGTCACAGCGTCCATTTTGCCCCTCCTTCATTGATTAGGGGAAGGGGGAACTGGGGTAGTGGAATTCAGCCTGGGTTACTCAGATCTGTGCTGAGCCATATATAAAAAAAATTTGGGCTCACATGCTCTTGGTTGTTATTACACTATTATTTGCTTTGTGAAATGATTAAATAATGGTGTGCAGCTTATTGCCCAGTAAAAAAGGGGGTAATGTTGAGAAATCTATATAACTGGACGATAAACCTAAATAACCGCTGGAAGATCATTGGTTATCCATCGAAAGTAGGTCTATATAAGGTTTATCAATTAACCTGAGATGAGTTGATGTTAAGCAAGTCAACCTCATCAAGTAGTTGAAATTCTGCTGAAGCTTCAATGATGAGGCAAAATTCAAAAAAGTAGTAAGTAAGGAGTAAATAAGCGGAAGGGTCAGAACCAACCAGAAACAACAAATATAAGTGAGAGGTTAAGAGAAGGTAGGGGGTGGGGTGATTAAGGAAAAGAGAGTGAATACTAAGGGAAGAGTAGAGTTAGCAGTAGGAGCTGTGTATGATATATTATAAGAAAGTAAAGTGTTTTCACCAAAAGCAATTGCTTTGTGTTCCTATTACATTTGTTAAGTTTATCTTGAGACTGACAATCTCCATATTGTCCATCCATTACTCAGTGGGGCTGACCATGTGCGAACCCTTTGGTGTATCTCCAATAAATTGCTGAAGTTATAACAAGCGTCTATTGGGAGGGCGATGTTTACTCCTTTAAGGGAGGTGCATCTGAGGATGGATCTGGCTCATCTGGAGAAACTTGGTCAAATATTTGACGGACGTATGGTTTCAGTTGCTTATGAGGACCTTCTTCTGCCACGGCCTTGGCTTGCACTCATATCAGTACATTTACCCCTATAACAAGCTGCTGATATAAAAACTCGTCATTGTACTGAGGGACTTCTACTAATAGAATTCAATAAATTCAGGTGGGACGTTTTGGGTTGATATAGCGGAGGTAGAAAACCACATCTCTACTCCTCTCCATCTTTTCCTGATAATTTTGATCCTGCTTTATGTAGTGAAACTGACAGTTAAGGCAACTCTGGGCTAGGTGGCCAGGGCGACTTCATTTAAAACAATTTACCCCGTAGGGTCCACATCCTTGGTTCTTGAAAGAGGGCCATGCCAATAATTTGATTGTTGGTAATCAGCATAATCTGGGTCAGGTTAATATGTTTGACTGCTGAGGTCAGCATAATTAGGCTAGGTCAGTAGTTGGGCTATTGGAAATTATCATAAGCAGGTCCAAATTAGAAGTTAAACGGCTGAGGGTAACTCAGCTGAGGGCGGGGCACATAATTTTAATAAGGCTGGGGGGTTACTTGGTGGAATCTGAACAGGACAGGAGAATTCCCCAGATAAGAAGGACTGGTGACAGCTGCAGTATGTTTCCAGTCTGTATTAAGCATGTTGGGATTTTTGCCCATGTTCCCAGCCTGCTAGATTACCTGGTGTCGCTAGGGGAAAATTCCCTAAGGCAATGTGAATCAGAAATTGGTTGGCCTGAGTTTTGGAGTAACTACGCTTGAGGGGATTTTTGGATATTCGCCTGGTTGTATTTATTGAAGATTGATCTGGATGAACATTTAAGATCTCATTGGGCGGAGTTGCTGACAAAATAGGGGCATCTGATAGTGATTAACTATCAGGTGAACCAATTGGGATCAGTCAGGTTTCATCACCAACTGATTGGGAATGAATAGCGAGTTGAGAGGCGAGTGATGCCGCCTGCAACTAGTGAATCAATTAGTTGGTGAAGTGACCTGCCATAATGGGTAATAAGTCCCATTACCTAAGCAGGTCGCTAGCCAATTATGGTTGGTTCACTTGGATCGAGAGGAAAACGTTAGGGAAACGTTTTCTGACTCTTTCCATTTGAGGTCTTGAGGATGTCCAATAACGTAATCCTAGCCAGGATGGGGAAGACCATCGCTGCTGAGACAAGGATGGGTGATTCAATGGCAATGGCTACCATTTCACTGAAGAAGTGTCAACCAAGGGTTAGACAGCCGAATCTCCTACTATATAATTCCTTAGGATTTACTATAATAAAAAAACCTAGTTTCTAGATAACAAATACTTCACAGTTTATTTATTGATTTGGTGTATAGTTAGACTATCCGCTTCTATTGTGTCGTTCTATATTAAGGATATTATTGCAGAAGGCAATAATTGGAAGACTCTCAGAGAGAAGAGTAAAGATCTGAGCAGAGATCTAGAGATGAAGGAACCAAAATCAGGGATAGATGCCGACTGTGTGTTGTGCTGAGAGAGAAGTACTGGGGTATCTTAACAAAGATTGGGTGGACTAGAGTATAGGGAACAAATCCCTATTAGTACAACTTCAATAGTTTTTAATTGGAAATACTGGCCGAGCGTTGGGCCAAATAATAGTTCATCTCTACTACAGATAATAGTCTCCATACTATTATTGATTCATAATACATTCTACACAATGCAACAAAGTGCATGAGGAAATCAAACCTGTGCAATAAAAAGGTTACTGGGTTGCCTGTCAATAATTAACCTAGAGTAAATTTTTACAAGTTGGTGCTTACTACAGGGGTAGTTGAGTAAAGAATATATTATAATGTCATACAAAGAAGAAATATACAAGCTGTGGACTGAGATCGCCACAGTAAATCAGAATGCCTTAAAATCAGCGGACTATTGGGAGTTTGTGGCCTTTGAATAATGAGTCTCCAAGGTGGAGGAAGGAGTAGAGAATGTAGCCAACTTCAGGAACAAGTTACACGGCAAAGTAAACTTGTTGAAGAAGAAAGAAGACCTTGTTTGAGAGGTCCTATACTTGAAAACAGAGCAAGAAGCAGATCGCATTCGTTTAAGAAAATTTGGAGCAGATATTGATAAATTAAATAAACAAGTGGAGGAACTTAAAGCTTACAGATGTGCTTGTGAGCCTGATATGGCAAGCGATGCCAAAGAGAGAATTTCTCACATGATACTTGGGAAAGTCAATTACCCCAAGGAACATGCCGCCCTCTTTAATGCCATTTTAGGATGACTCCCAAAGTCATTCCTAAGTTAGCCAAGTAGCTGAACCAAGAAGCGGCAAGAAATAACTTGGACGAATTTAGGGAAACGCCAGAATTGTTAACATTCCATCTGGATAATGCTCCAGCGTTTTTCTGACTGTTCAACATTACCATGAATGGCTATGGAGATTGTCAAAAGATGGTGATGATCATGAACTGCCTGGACACCGACTGTCAAACCCTAGTGTTACCTCACTTGGAGGGGGACAGCTGGTTGTATGCTGAGGCAAAGGCAGCCATCATGAAGGAGTTTGGGAGTCCAACTCACATGTCAAACTCAAGTAAGAATTTATGTGAATTCAATTCCATAAAGATGAGTCTCTTGCTAGCATCGCGGATCAATTTTACCAGGAGTCATAGATCCTGGCTGGAGAGAAAGTATTTAATGACTTTGATGCTAGAATTGCACTGCAAGAGGGAGGATACCCCAGTGGTAGAGTATGGACCCTCTACCACTGCCTCTCGAGTTTGATCACAGTAATGGACTTTGGGTAGGGGACAATTTTGACTGTGTTGGTTTTGCGCGCCAATGCCCCAAACTGAGATAGCTAATAGCAAAGGCGGTCCATGGAGTTCCTGGCCTATCATACGCCGCTCATGGAGGTTTTCTGTGTTTTATCCTCCTTTCCCATTTTCTTCACTTCCCTAATCAGTGCGGTATCATCCCCAGGTCGGCCCACCTCAAATAAAATTTAAAGAATTGCACTGCAAGTAGTCCTTCAGCCATATCACAATTTGCATCATATAATGTCTTCCGTGTTCACAATGGAAATAACTACCTTGCAAATGGGTAGATAACCTGAAGATTTTTGGGAGCGACATTCAATGCCCCAAATAGAAGCTTCAAGTCAAATCTGGTATGAAATCCGAATCCAATGAAGGGAAGAGAAGGAGAAAAAGAGGCTACCAATCAAAATTTGCCGGGAAATAATCCCAAAGAACTCAGATGGTTAAGCAAGAAGGAGAAGGTCTGCTATCAGTGCGGCAGAAAAGGACATTTCGTCGTATGCTGTAAAAAGATGAAGGATCAGATTAACGTGGTCCAGGCCAAAGAGACAGCAGCCTCCAAGGATTTGGGAAAGGGGCCCGCTGCCTAGACAAGGAACAGTCTAAAGCAGCGGAGAAACCTGTTCCTCCTGATATCATGAATGAAGATACTCAAGTTCAGGGAAAAAGGACTTGCAGCCTAGATATGGAACTATATAGTGCTGCAAGGAAACCAGTTTCACCAGACATTACTGAGATGAAGAGTATCAGCAGGGCCAACTTGGGTTGTAATTGGGCCTGCTGGAAATAGTCCTGAGGAACAGCAGGATCAACTCAGGTTAAAATTGGGTTCGCTTTAAATAGTCCTGAGGAGTGAGTGTTTAGATGAGGCATTGGAAGAAATAAGAATCAAATAATCCGTAGAATTGGATTGCCATACCAATGAAGAGATGAAGTCAAAATAGAAAATGATTGATCCAAATAGTGGAGGAAATCGTTTGACTTAATAACACTCAATCACTGATCAGAAGTTACTGGAGATGAGTTCATCAATTCATGAGAAATTTGATGAAGCTAATGAGGCCAGAATGACCTGTGTAACTAAGGATAGCCACAAAAGCGGAAAATCGTTTTCAGGAGAAAAACAATCTGGACAATTGGACGAAACTGTTGGCTGATGAGATACGAAGATCCAAAAGCATCAGTTGCCAAATATGAGATGAAATTAGGGCCTGTTGGACGATTTCCAGTCAGGATTAAAGGCCTAATTTTAGAGAATTGCCCAAAGTTGGCAAGTATAGCCTATATGCGAAGATACAGTGCTGCTGGTATTATAGTGAGAAAGGTCAACACTAATTGGAAGTATTTAGCCTAAAAGTAAATAGTTGCAATGTTACCAGCGGACCTCTGAATCATTAAATGGTTATGTCCTGAGATTTTGGTCAAGTTCCAGAAGGGGATCACTGAGCCAAATGGTTGGTTAAATCTTAAGAGGATAAGATTTTGAACCATTATAACTGGTAGGTTTAAGTACCCAGGACCCAGTTTGGATGAAGGGGAAAAGAAGGACCTCTGAGCCTTTTTGTAGGTTGCAAGTCCCATTGCAAAAGAAAAATACAAAAGAAAATATATATAACATATAAAATATCAAATTTTATGGTCTATGAGTTTTGGACCTAAGAAGTGACAAGAAATCCTGATGACCAGATGGAGGAAATTCCACTCCCAATAAAGATCAAGCTACGGAAGTGCCACTTCTTCAAGAAAGAGTTGGAATGCCTGAGATTTGTAATCAACTCATGTGGATTGCAGCCACAAACCCAGAAGATAGCAGCTATAGAGCGTATGGCTGTACTAAAGAGTGTCCAAGACATCCAAGTATTCCTTGGAATGGTTGGATACTATAGAAGATTTATTTGGGACTTCGCCCAAATAGCCAAGCCATTATTACATTTATTAAAGGATCCATGGAAAGGATTCATACGGAATGAAGAGGCCCAGTTCTCCTTTGATGAGTTACACCGGTATTTGATAGATTTGCCAATTCTGAAATATCTGAATTTTGATTGGGAGTTTATCATTCAAACCAATGCTTTGTTGATGGCAATTGGCGCCATACTGAGCCAAGTAGATGAACTTGGGGACAAGCATCAGGTGGCATATGTGAGATGGACACTCTCAGCCATTGAGAGGAACTACACCATGACTGAGTGGGAATGCCTTGCAGTCATATACACATGTAAGCAGTTTTGGGTGTACATCCAAAGAACGCACTTTAAGGTAGTGATGGATCACCACTGCGTTGGCTGCACAATCTAAGAGAACTGGAAGGACGACTGGCCCAATGGGTGCTTAAGCTTCAGGCTTGTGATTATGAGATAGTTCACCGAGCAGGGGCTTCTCATCAGAATGTGGATGGCTTATTGCGGTTGCCAATGGTCCAGTTGGTATACCAGCAGGTGGATAAGCTATTCCAGAGAATGGTCAAAGGAAAAATTTGGGATGAACCCTGAGAAATCCAAGGTGCGCTTCAAAAGCGATGGAAAACACCGAGACTATGGATGGACAATTATTCAAAACAATCAACGGGAAGCACCTATTATTCCCAAAACCATCAGAAAGAGCAGTGATAGTACAAGCAGCTTACAAGGTTGTTGGGCATGTAAGGCCTGAGGAAAACAACTGACCATATTCACCAGTATTATTACTGGGAATTGATCAACTACAATGTCACGGATTATCTGGAAGTTGCGTGGAGTGCCAGCTGCATAAACCACACAAGAATACAACTGGATACTGACTGGTCCGCCCTGGATTTGCCTGGCACATGGTGTCCATCAACATGATGCAACCGCTGACAATAAGCACAGGGGGAGTCAAGTACATTATAGTTGCCATTGACCATCTGACGAGATGGGTCAAGATGAAGGCCCTAACCAGAGTAGATGCTATTAGTACCGCGAGGTTCATCCTGGACCAAGTAAATACTGGCATGGATGTCCGCAAGTCCTGCTGAGAAACAATGGGACCAACTTCACATCTCATATGATCCTGAGGTTAAACAAAATAATGGGGATCCAAGGAGTCATGTCAGTACCATACCAGCTGGAGATGAACAGACTGGTAGAACGGGTCAATGGGACACTAGCCACGACGCTAAGAAAGCTAGTCGCAGGAAGAACTTCCATGTGGGGAACATACCTGAGTTTGGTAACGTTCACCTACAACATTAGTCATCATATGGCAATGAGAAAGACGCCATTTGAATTATTATATGGAATAAAGGCCCCGTTGCCACCAATTTTATATTTGGTGGTGGAACCTACATCAGGGATGAGTACCAAGCAATGCTTGAACTGACTGACAAGTATCCTTATTGATATGCAATCTCAAGCATTTGATACAATCTTGAAGAAAAGGATACGAGTAAAATTGATAGACAACAAGAACTGACCAGCATTAGAAGAATATCAAGTAGGGGAAAGAGTTGCCTATTGCGATACACATAGTTTCAGATGAAGAAACAAATTAGATGCATTGTGGTCAGGTCCATTTGAAGTAATCGCCAAAATGGTGACCAATGCTTACTCCATCAAGAATCTCTTGGATGAAAGAGTTGTAAATTGAGTCCACGCTAAGTATCTAAAGAGTTGGATCAATGAAAAAAATAAAAGAGTTCCCAAAGGACTGATGAACCATTAAGTTGGTCATGTCCTGATGATTAGGTCAATTCCAAAAAAGGACTTCTGAACCAATCTAGATGGTTAAGTCCAAAAAAGGACCTCTGAACCATGGAAAACTGGTAGGTTTAAGTACTCAAGACCCAGTTTAAGGGAAAAGATGGACCTATGAACTGAAACAATGTCAAGTCCCATAGTAAAAAGGAAGAATAAAGATAAAAAATTAATAAAGATATGGAAAAAATATAAACTGCATAGATAAAAAAGCCAAAATATTTTTATAATTTTTATTTTTATTGATTGTCCTTGGTACAGGGATGATTCCACCTATGTCACCTCTTGGGGGAGGGAGGATGAATCGCCATAGGTATAAACAGCCCATCAAAATTGATATGCAATCAGATGCTAGCGAGGGTGAGATCTACATGAAACCAAGTTCATTGAGCGGACAACAAGCCCTGAGAAAAAGTGACTAGGGGAAGGGAAATTGAGATGTCAGAGGAAGCTAATTGTAAAGCCCTGGAGCGGGAGGAAAGCAACAGTATAAAAAGAGGCAATTGGCAAATAACCCCAAATAATCCTGATACAGCACTGGAGCTGTAAGATTAGTCTTGAGCGCTTGCCGATGGGCTTCATCAAGGACACCAGACATGTGGGCCAGCAATGAAGAAGAAATACTTGATTGGGGTTGCCAAATCATGCCCCCTATCAACACCACCAGCGGAAGATACTGATAAGAAGCTCTGGAGAAGAGATAGTTGTGCAGAGAGTGGATTGCATCCTGAAAGTGGCAACTATGGGCTTTGCAGAAGCTAAAGCTGAACAAACAGTGGAATCCAGGCGAGGCTGGAAGCTTTGTGGACCAACCTCAAAGAACTTGGCCAGCAAAGCAAAGAGCATAAGCAGCAATATCCCAATCCAGAAGGTTATCAAGATCAGAGGGATTTAACGCTAAAGTCAAAGCCTCAGTAACTTGGGTCTGGAGTTCAGCGTAGGGAGCTCAAAGTTAATGATGTTACCAATTGAGAGCTCGGAGACTAGAACAATGGGATTGTAAAATTGACTTAGTTGGAAGAGGAACTCAGGGAGCAAGTCTGACCTGGCCAGAAACAAACAATCCAGAGCAACTGGCATAATCTCTGGAGCATCCACAATGATGTTTGGAGCATCAGCGAAAGGAGCTGAATCTAGTAGGGTTTCAAAGTCCAACTCTGGAATTGACTGCATAGGAAGAGTTGGCCAAGAGTTGTTTGAAACAATGGCCAGTCTGGTTTTGGAGGGATTAGTTACCATTTTCAGTAATTTGATGGAAGGACTAGCCGCTTGCGCCAGACTAGGCGTATGAGTCCTGGAAGGACCATAAAAGAGGTTCCGTCAAGCATCCTGACTCATCTGCTGGAAGAGATGGAGGTCTGGATCAGACAGACTATTGAGGAGCTTCTGATAGCAAGACTCAGAATTTGACATATGAGCTGGATGAGAGGGGGATGTTGGACTTATATATAAGTTGGCATTATGCACTCTATAATCCATTAAGCTCCAATTTCGGGGGAAATTAATCTCAAAATTAATGAGATAAGCTCTCTAATGGAAGAATTAAGAATAACTTATGCCAAAAGGTTATGAGCCAAATAACAAGAGTGAATAATAAATAAGTACTCTTAATTAAGCCATGAAATGAACATTGATGGCAAGAGTCTCCTGTCTAGGATGAGGGGAAAATCAGGAAATCAAGGACGCTGGACCAAGAATCCTGAATATGACAGCGGGTCATATACCCTGATGGGGGAAAACTGGATCCTGGGACTGATATCATCACAAGTGAATTGATCAGCCAGGCATGACAGAAGGTCGTGGGGACCGTGTACTGAGAAGGTGGTAGTGAGGAGGAAGAGGAAGAACGCCATATGCCAAAAGTCATCCCAAGCAGCATTGAGTATTGACAAATGTACTCCGCTTGAACCAATGAAGTATTTGACCAAATTTCCAAAGCAATGTTCTCATGCCCCGGCCCTTTTCTCACTGGAAATCTAGGCAAGAGGGGATGTGTTAGGATTTTTGCCCATATTCCCATCCTGAAAAATTATCTGGTATCACTAGGGGAAAATTCCCTAAGGCGAAATGAAACAGAAATCAGTTAAACTGAGTTTCAGAGGAACTACATTCTGGGATTTTGTGATATTTGACTGGTCATATCTGTCAGGGATCAATCCAGATGAATACCTAAGATCGCATTGGGTGGAGTGGCTGACAAAACAGGGGCATCTGGTAGTGATTAACTATCAGGTGTACCAATTGGGATCAGTCAGGTTTCATCACCAACTGATTGGGAATGAATAGCGAGTTATGAGGCAAGTGATGCTGCCAGCAACTAGCGAGTCAATCAGTTGGTGAAGTGACCTGCCATAATAGGTAATAAGTCCCATTACCTAAGCAGGTCGCTAGCCAATTATGGTTGGTTCACTTGGATTGAGAGGAAAACGTTAGGGACACGTTTTCCAACTCTTTCCATTTGAGGTCTTAAGGATTTCCAATGACAGAATTCTAGCCAGGATGGGGAAGACCATTGCTGCTGAGACGAGGATGGGTGATTCAATGGCAATGGCTGCCATTTTATTGAAGAGGTGTCAACCAAGGGTTAGACAGCCAAATCAATACTATATAATTCCCATAGGACTTACTATAATAAAAAAACCTAGTTTCTAGATAACAAATACTTCACAGTTTATTTATTGATTTGGTGTATAGTTAGACTATCCGCTTCTATTGTGTCGTTTTATATTAAGGATATTATTGCAGAAGGCAATAATTGGAAGACTCTCAGAAAGAAGAGATTAAAGATCCAAGCGGTGATCTAGAGATGAAGGAACCTCAATCAGGGATAGCTGCTGACTGTGTGTTGGGCTGAGAGAGACTGTCTCAGGGTATCTTAATGAAGATTGGGTGGGCAAGAGTATAGGTAACAAATCCTTATGAGTACGACTTCAAGAGTATTTAATCAGAAATACTGGCCGAGCGTTGGGCCAAATAATAGTTCAATATAAACTATGGATAATAGTCTCCATACTATTACCAACTCATAATACATTCTACACAATGCGACAAAGTGCACAAGGAAATTGAACCTGTGCAGTAAAAATGTTACTGGGTTGTACGCCAATAATCAACCTAGAGTAAATTTTTACAGGGCAAAGTGAAGGTAGTGGACAGATGGCACCAAAACTAAACAAGTTTGACAAGTGTACGTCACCCTCCAAAGTCAGAGCCATGATGTTAGAAACCTCACATATGGCTTCACTGCGGAGGTCATTGCAATGCCCACATCAGATTTGATAAAGTCCCTGCCCCAATTAACACGTGGGCTTCCACCATAAATTGGCCAGCAATTGTAGTGAGAAACTTATACGCTGGAACAAAATGGTCAAAAACATCCTTCCACTGTGACATCTTAGCAGTAGTTCCAAAAAGCCACAGCACAAAAACTTTCACTTCTTGATATGTTACAGAATTACTTGGAAGATAGCATGTAACTTGGTTGGAATTTCCAACATCCAAGGCAGATATCAGCAATTTAGCCTTATGCCAATTCAAGGCTTCTTCCACTGTGAGCTCAAATTATCTAAAGAACCTGTGGAAGTTCCCAGAATGGTCAAATGGAGGCAGCTTATTGATGCAAGCCTCCTCCTCTTACTCATAACTGTAAGCCTTTGGAACGTACTGAGGGATGGGTTGAGGCTCATTGGTGGTACCTTGGCAAAATGCTGGTTTGGTAGGCCCTGCGGCACCCAGCTTGTCCACTGAGCAGGGTTGATTTAGGACCCTTCAGAGTTCAAAACTTCCATCACCTGGGGGAATTGATTCATTGGTACATAAACATATCCAAGGTTGCCTGCAGTTTTGGCAAAATGTTCCTCAATTGGGTACCCAGCTTCATATTCATCATAATGTAACTCCTCCCAAGTAGGCCCTTATAGTTTGTTTACTTCCCACTGCGGGCTCTGAGGGTGAGAGTTGTGGTTCAACTTCAATTCTGCACAATGTAGTCATCCAGTAGTGTTGTCCAGGCAATTGGCTAGTTGTTTGTTTTATTGTCCAAGGACCCACATTTGGCTGAATGTGTCATCAAGTTGATTTAATATTCATTACACTCCTGAAGGAGCTCACCCCGCTTAAGCACTGCATCTAAAGCAAGTTTAAGTTCCACATACTTGGCTGGCGTAGGGTGCCATGAGGATTCCACATCTTTGTAGGCCTGATGAGACATGGCCAGTGACTAGAGAGTTTTTATTTTTTTGGTGTTTGATCAATGGGCACCCTGTAGTGAGCACCACTGTTATAATTTTGGGCAATATTGTTGAGATACACCAGAAAGGTCACACAGGGTCATTCCCATTGAGCAATGGATGGACAATATGAGGATTGTCAGCCCTTGAAACAGACTTAAAGAATGTAATAAAATATGAAGCAATTTGCTTCACCACACCACTTTAATTATTTTAATATTTAACAGCAGATCCTTTCTGCTCCACTTCCTACTTCCTATTAACAACCTCCTTCCTTCAATTTTTTCACCACACTATATACCAGTGACTTTGGTTGATACCAATCCTTTTGCTTAGACTATATTTTTACTGCCATATCCTCATTGGTTCATCCTTGTAATTGTGAGGTCCCAGCATGGTCTAGTATTCTTAATTTCACTATTTCATTAGTTCAAGGCAATCTCTTAAATACTCATCATGAATTGTCATCACCTTATTGCCTTATTTGGAGGCAATCCTATAACTATCCTTCCTGACCCAATATTGCCTTATCCCTCGGCGCTCAATCATTTGTATACTAGTAAATCATTGACAGCAGATTTTAGCCAATCTGCTATAGCTATATTGGGCTTATTGTCCAGTCATATCAGAATCTTGACAATAATTTTGTTCAGACTCATTGGATTTGTGATTACCTACTATTCTAATTTATGATTTTTCCTTTTAGGTTGAGAATCAATTAGTCCAAAATAGGCTTTGTATAGGTAATTATTACTGTTAACTTCTTAATTTTTTAACTTTTAATATTATTAAATACAACAATTAAAATCTATAATGGTATGATAGTCAGATAGTACTTTAATTAAGAATAAGCAAAATTTTTAACTTAAAGCACTGCTTAAGTACATATTATGAATTGAATACATATGCCAAAGAAAACTTTTTGTGTGCCCTTGCCTCTATACTTAAAAGGATTATAAAACTTTTTTGTATAAGATCAAGTTAAGATCTGTAAGTTGCAACTAAAAAATATATGCCATAATGTGCATTTTAAACTCTTAATTAAAATATTATATTCTTATTTTCATAATGATTGTATTAATATTTTTTACTGCTAGTGGTGCCCAATCTAAAAGGGGGAGCCACCAAGCATCTTTATTTGCAATTGAGCCAAACAAAGGGATTATTATAAATTAAAAAAATCCTAATGGTTGGGACCATCTAGTACTAAAAAAAAAAAAAATCCTAATAAAGTACCTTAGCTAACAGCCTAGGAAGCTATATCAGAAGGTGAGGAAGCTTTGGGAAAATTTTTGTCCAGCGCCCACTTTAGCTGGTGGACCATGGCGGACAACATTGGGGTAGGAGCATCAGCAACATGTGGCATAGGGGGGTATAATTGTGGGTTTTCTTTGTTAAAAAGGCCAGCGGTGTCCATTGCCTCAATAGATTGAGCAAATTGATGCTCAGCAAAAGTGATGAGAGCAGGCACACAAGTGAATGACTTGATGCGCTGGTAGGTTTGAGATAATTGAGGTCATAAAGAGAAGTTTTTGCCACATTGATACAAGCACGGCTCACACCAAAAGCGAGCTCCTTAATTTTGTATTTTGCATTTTCATTAAAATCATGGGGGATATTTGGGATAAGAATACTCTCCATGAGGGGTTCCATCATCCCATGAAGATGTTGGCGGAGGAGGGTGTTGGCTGGAGCAGCTGCAGCCTCCACTGCTATTTTATTTATATAATTGTATACTTGTATTATTTTGATTAAGCAAAAAGTTATTTATAGCTTGAACTGTAAAAGACCAAACTTGAGACATAAAGCATCAAAAATAATCCAAGGTATATACCGCTAATAAAAGTCTTTGATAATGAAGCAAAAACCAAAAATTATACAATTAAAGTACAATGGTAAAGTTATTGAGGGCAGGTCCATCTCTAAGTTTTGTTTTAGGCATATTGGCTTTAGGCGGCCTTGAACTCAGCCTGCGGAATATATGAAAGGCTAGTTTGGGAGAATATTTGGCAGCAATAAGCTTAAATCCACACTGCTGAAATATTTTATAATAACAATCTTCGTTCATATACCGGGAATTAGATATGCATGGACGTGGTACAACAACATATAAATAGCCACCCAAAATTTTCATCAAAGAACTCTCCGAAATCTCTGCATCTTTAGTTTGTACCGGCAGTTGACTCTTAAGCAAACAAAAACTTTTATGTATCATTTCCCCTAAACAATTAAATTAGAATTTAAAAACAAAATTCGCTTGTCATAGAAGCATCTTGAGAGATAAAAGAGCAATTGTAAAAAATCTACACATTTAAGTTTACCTCTCTTTTTTGGGTCGCCGACAAAATTAATGACTAAGGAAAGCACTATAACATCAAATCCACCAACCGGAACACAAATGTCCGGATTGTTACCATAAATTCCAGACAAAGGAAGTTCGAAGAAATCCGCCTGCTTAACAAAATTACAGGTTGGGTGCAAATCGATTGCAGTAGTAGAAATCCACGCCTTTTCTTTTATGTAATTTTCTCCAAGAGCACCAACATCTAAAAGCTGTATTGGCTGTCCCTAATCAAAATGATCAAGTTTATTTTTCTAATCTAGGGCTTAAAATTATATATAATAATAAAAACTTAATCAGGTATCAGATAGAAGGAAAATAAAAAAATCTTAATTGAAATAAAACAACAATTAGAAAGACGGTTGTACATACCAGCGTCTTTGAAAGGGCCCTAAGTTCTGTTGAAAGGGTACCGAGCAAAAAAGCTGCTGAATTGAACTTTCTTTCGCCTATCAAAGAAGCTTTCTGATAGATGTTAAGACCACCGAGTTTGTCCTTTTCTTGTTCAAGCAACAGAATATTCGCATCTATTTTTTCTAATGCATTCTCAAGTGCTCGGGACTTTTGGGCCAAAATTCTTTTTGCCTTCAACTCTTCAATATTTTTGTTTAGGGTATGAAATTTGGAAATCAATTTTTGGTGATCTTTTTGTTATTAACAACATTACCGAGGACTTGCTTTGTAACAGATATCTTTTTGTTTTTTGGTTTAAAGCGTTTACTCATTACACTAGCAATAAAAATTGCGTTAGTACTCTTTTAAAGTTGAAAAGCGAAGCATCAAAATCAAAAGATAAGTATTTTATACTTTTATTTCAATTTATGAACATAAGCCGAAAATATAAATTTATTAAAGACAAGTTTATAAAAACCTGAAAAGATATATTCATTTTTTCATTTCTAAGCTAATAAAGTTTTTGTTTTTGTATATAAAAAAAGAAAACCCAAGAAACTAATCAAATAATAAGCAAGTTGAAATAACAAAAGTTTAAGCTTATTTAAAAAGCATATTCATAAAGACAAAATCAGTAAACATAAGAACAAAGAGCTAAAAAGGCACGATAATAAGCAGTTTCTAGAAATATATACTAAAATTCATTCCTTTCATAAAGACTAGCAAACAATCCCCTTTAGTATAAAAACAAAACAAAAATGGTAAAACTATAGCTTAATTTTGTTCTTATCTTACTTAAAGATGTTAAAATTTGATTTGTAGAGAGTTTATAAGCTATCTCTAAGAATGGTTATTATAGAATTGACCATTGAAATAGTTACATGTTTAGATGTTTACCCTGGCAGAATGGTTCCTGCTTCCACTCTAGTGCAGGTTTTGTTCGACACAGGTTTGAAACCCAGTACTGGCTAGAAAAAATCAGCAGTATTTGTCCCAAGGTTGACCCGCCTCGAATATTTTGTTCCATGTTGATAGGGTTCAATATCAGATTGTAATATCTATTTCTATAATATATATAAACAATTATTAATCAAGGTTTCTTTTAATACAAAATCTAAGAATTTGAAACATGGTATGGAGGTTCTGTTCAAAATTTGTAGTTCAGCTTAGAAACCATTTACTTTAGGATTTTTTAAGTATTATTTCTATATGAAAAAGCAGTTTAAAATTTACCTTAATAAATTAATTATTATAAAATGATTCATATATGAGAAAGTTCAAATTAGTATGCTAAAAAACCAATGAACCTACACTTATGAATGAGCACTCATTGGCACAGCCTCCATTTGGCCATCAGCTATGCTGGTGACCTCTTTCCAGTATCTGTGCCATAGCTATGCTCTGAGCCTCATTTACCTTAAAAACTATCAATTGTGCCACTTGGACTAACAGTTTCAATGTTGTCCTCATGGCCTATGAGCTAACTTATAACTAATAAAATATAACTCTGAGCAATATTTAAGGTCAAAAATACTTATGATAGTATATTATAATACCATAAAGATATATTTGTACCACTTAGACTAACAGCTTTGCTGTTGCCCTTGCAGCTGGGAAAATAGTAGCATAACTCCAAATAAAAACTCCATGATATGATTTAAGCTCACAAACTTAGCAAACTGAGTATATCAATAAGACTAAGTACTTTAGTGCAGATTAAATATAATTATATAAGGTTATTTTTTAGGTGATATATAGTAGGAATTAAAGAAATAGATATCTTAATAAGCCAAATATTAAAAGAGCAAATACTTTAATATAGCTATAATAGAAAAGAGGCAATATTCTCTAAAATTTATTATTATTATACTGATTAAATTGTTAGAATAGTAAAACCTGGAGAAAACTAAGCATATTTTAATTTGCCACCAATCTATCACAGCTCAAAATAAGCAAATCATATATTGATATATTATAGTAGATCAATTAGAAAAAAATCAAAACCTATCTTTATATCAATATTAGCAAATATTTAGGATGTTAACAGCTTATGGTGAATAATCACCAGAAAAACTACTACTTTATATTAGATTAAATAAAAATATTAAAAATTTATTCTGATGATGTTAGTAAACACAGAAAATTATAATAGTTTATACTGAAATTTAAATCTTTAAATTTCTAAAAGTATAACCAAATAAGAATTAAAGCTCACCTTAAAAAGATGTTTGCAATCATTTCAGATGATTGCAGATGATCATGCTGGAAACAAACATATGGTGAAAAATAAGTATACTCATTAAAAAACTTACCTTGAAAAGATAACAATGAACAATTTAGATCATAGATGATCATACTGAAAGCAAACTTCTAAATTATAATAATTAATAGCTCTATATAGTAAACAATAAGTAAGACCAATAAACAGCTTACCTTAAAATTAGATCAATACAACTCCCTAAATTTAAAAAAGTCACTTGGATCAAAAATCTAAAAACCATTAAATAAATTTACTTTTTACTGCTAAACTAATAAAAATAAATATTTAGTGAATATTTTTCCTGAATAACTAAAAACTAAAAAGTGCTTACTTTGTATTAGAATTACAATTCTGCAAGTTAAGTGGGGATAATCAAAACAACAATCCAGTAAATGTTTTCTTTTTAGCACAAGGTGGTCCCAACCTAAAGGGGGATACACTGATCTCAGTAAATATTTTCTTAAACCTTAAATAACTAAAAACTAAAAAGTGCTTATCTTTGCATTGAAATAATAATTATGCATTTTAAGTCCAGAATAAAACATCAATCTAGAGAATCTTTTTACTAAATTTTAAATAACTAAAAACTCTTAACATGCTTACCTATGCAGTAAAATTATAAACTGCAATTTGAGTGTGGGTAATGGAAACAACAACCTAGTAAATGTTTTTCTAAATACTAAATAACCAAAAACACAAAGTGCTTACCTTTGCATCAAAATTATACATCTGAAATTTAAGTAGGGATAATCAAAACAATCTAGTGAATGTTTCCCTAAATCTTATTTGCCTAAAACTAAAAAGTACTTTACTTTGTAGTGAAATTATAGTTCTTTAGATTAAGTGAGGGTAATGAAAACATCTATCTAGAGAATCTTTTTTCTAAATCATAGATAACCAAAAACTAAAAAATGATTACCTTTAAGTTGAAATTATAATTTTGCAATTTAAGTGGGGATATTGAAAACAACAATCTAGCAAATATTTTTCTGTAATTTATGCAGTTAGTGAAAATAACAGTAAATATTTTACCAAAATAACTAATAACTATTAAAGTGCTTACCTTTGAGTTAAAATTATAGTTTTATAATTTAAACAGAGGTATAATTCCAATAATAATTAATGCTTTAAACTATTTATATATTATAATACAGTCTATCTATATATTAAAAGAAGATATGCTTACTTAAAAATATGCTAGCTATTTATACATTAATATTATTAAAAGCTTTACAGAATCAATATATATTAATAACTAATGTCAAGCTCATCATTGAAGCTTAAATTATATATGTTTATTGGTTATAATTTGTGGGTAAGTTTAAATACCTTTATATATTATTTAAATTAAATTATTTGATGTCAAATCATCTATAGAATTAATAAATAGTATTATAGAATTTGAGAATTAATTTTACCAAACCTTAATTACTCCATATATCTCATGTTTGCTGTTATTTTAAAAGAGTGGAGGCTGTAAAGCTAGATTGTATAAATTCAAGATGCTCTGCTAACAAAATCTCAAGATCCAATTGGCAACAGGTAAGCTTTGAAACTATGAAAAGAATTTAAGGAACTTTAACCTTTTTTTTATTTGAGGTGGGCTGACCTGGGGACAATACCATACTGATGAAGGAGGAAGGGGATTCAAATTAATGGGAAAGGAGATAAAACCCAGAAAATCTTTATGCATGGTGTATGATAGGCCAGGAACTCTATGGACTGCCTTGCTATTTGCTATCTCATTTTGAGGCATTGGTGTGCAATGCCAACACAGTCATAGTCATCCCCTACCCAAAGTTCCTAAGGAATTTTATCCTTATAATAACCAAAAATTTAATTACCTTTGAAATAAAAATTTTGTTGATATTGATAACAGAATAATAAATCTATTAGTTTAGGTTGTTAGTAAGATTTCAATAAGTTATAGTCATCTCACCTTGTATTTATGCGTTGTAAATCTTGAGATAAATAACCCAAAAAATAAACTCACCTTTACCTAGTAGCTAGAGGCTCAAACTGAAGCAAGCTTAAACAATTATCTTGCTAAAATTTGCCCTTAAATATAGCTTGTGTAATGGATCAGGAGGCACCTGATCTGTACATTGACTTGAATCGGGTGGATTTGATCCAAATGTGGCCCTGATTCAATGGGCATCAAATTCAGTAAGTTCAGAGCTGGGCAAAATCGCCATCCTGAATCTGAATCACCTCTGCGGAATGACAACAGGCTTATACGGGGTGTGGATGGTGATCCGGTGGGATGGCAAATCTTTGCTAATGATGTGGTGGTTGGGGCTCAGAAGAGTCTAACTAAAAAGAAAGCTTATTCAATATTTGCAACGGATTATTTAAGGGAAGACGCTGCAGCCCTGTAGGGCAATTGTGTCTTCTATGAGGAAATCAAAAATAAAGGATTTTGCTAAGCTTGGATTTTATTAAATTTATTTTAGTAAATAGTCAGATTGGATCAAAGTCATGAGCTCCGTCAGTAAGCTTGGTGTGGCGTTGGCGTCATTCTCAGCCCTTTCCTGGTCCCAGACCCTGCTACTGATGTGCAGCGTCATGAGAACAGTGGTCCAAGAATACGTGGCAACAACGAGACATGGTGGTCAGGTTCAGGGATGGGCCTCTGCAGGCCTGTACCTAGTATGGTCAGTAACTTGGCTCTTACTGCCCAATTTGTTTGTTGCATATTGGCGCGAACCTGCCTGTTACATTAGACACAAATCTAATACTTTCTTGTCAGTTTTGTGGGGCCCCTAAGAAGAGGAGGTGGTCCCAGGTGAGGAGAAATGGTACCGCCATGTGTTGATGGTGGTGATGGTGAGCTTCTCGCTCACATTTGTAATAAGAGAAGTGATCCAAGTGTGTGGTTTGAGGCCCACAAGGTTGGAGGAACGCCAAGAGGGACTTGTATCCCCAAAAGGTTGGGCAGCTTTGCCTATGGAAGCCTTAGAGAAGATTCACCAAGTGGTGTCAAATATTTGTTTTCAGGCGCAGTTGGCCCAAGCGTTGGTGGGGATACCCCTTTCTTGTTGCATATTGCAAAAATCATGGAGGCACTACCCCTGGAACTTTCTGGGTGGGTGCAAGAGTTGGTTGAAGAGCAAGGTCACCTGCCCAGATCCATGGATGAGTGTGTGGACTGGATTGACTGAGCGGCTTGCCCGTATGAGGTGCAGGATAAGGCGTGGTTGGCTTTGCTGATGATAGGACAGGGCTGAGGTTTGGTAGAAAAATATGGGCAGATTTTCCAGCCATTGGAAAAAGCAGCAAGAGTCTCAGATTTGCAATTGTTGTGAATGTTCAGACAAGGGCTGCAGGCGGAAATGTTGGTGGCTATGGCGGCGGCTAAAGTTCAGGGTTTGTTGGTGGAGGAGATTGCTTTGGCAATGCAAGTGGAAAAGCAATTGGCGTTGGCACAGAACTGGAGAGAGGATTTGATGTCCCCAGGAAGGGTCCAGTCACCTGTCATTGCTAGCAGAGGACAAGGAGGTTGGCGGGGTTCTCCATGGAACTTTGGGAATATCCATGGGGGATCCTGTCAGGGTAGCGGTGAGGAGTCAAGTAGAACAGGCCAGGGACCCAGGCAGAGCTACAGTCCCTGACCTACTTTACCTGCAAATTTGCAATCTGAGAATGCTTCTAACATTAAACCTTCTTTTCACTTTATCCCAGGTTATTTATTCCAGTCAAGTTATACTTGCATGGCCGGTCTGACAAAGTGCTGGCTCTGGTGGATACAGGGGCCAAGGAAAATTATTTGGAGTTTACCTTAGCAGAACGTTTGCAGTTGAAAATGAGAAGGGGTCCTGAGGTGGTATTTGCTGATGTATCAAGAAGAGCCCCATTGTGGGTTCTGGAGCCCTTGATTGTCATTTGGCAGAACCTCTTTTGTTTGAAAGAGGGTTTCTGTGCAATCCAGAATCTGGCCCACCATGTGGTGCTAAGGATGCGATGGTGGCATCATTTCCAGCCATAGATTGATGTGTTGCATAAAAACAATTACCTTATCTCCCCAGATTGGTCCTTGGATGATGTGGAAGATGGAGGTTGGGGGTGACATCCCAAATGGATGCAGAAGCTTAGGGGGAATTCAGGAGGTAGAGCTCTCACCTGAATACAGTGGCGTTGTTGACATATTTGGTCACATCAGAAGATTGCCTTTTTCCTCTATGGGTTCTTTTACATTCTCATTTTGGTTCAAGGAGGGATTGGACCTTCCCAGGGGATGTACAGTCTATGCTCTGAATGAACGGGCCAGGGAAGCATTGGAGAGCCATGTGGAGTCAATGTTAGACAAGGGTTTAATTGAGCCCTCCATGTCTCTGGTGGTGTCTCCTGTGTTGTTAGTACTGAAGGCAAGTGGCGAATTACGCCCATGTGTGGATTTCCAACATCTAAACACGGTCATGAAGCTGGATCCATATCTGATGCCCCTATTGGAGGACATTCTTCCAATGGTTACTGGATGCACAATGTTTACAAAGCTCAACCTAGCGGATGCATTTAATCAGATTCTGATGAGACTAAAGCATCAGCAGTACATGGCATTCAAGTGCCACCTGGGGGTGTACCAATATCGGGTAATGCCATTTGGGCTAAGAAATGCTCCAGCGGTGTTCCAACGGATAATTGACCATGTCCTTGGGGGGATAATTGGACAATGCTGTGCCACTTATATGGATGATATTCTAGTGTTCTCGCGGTCCCAGGAAGAGCATGTACAAGATGTTCAGGAAGTTCTGGGGGCGATTGGCCGAATGGGTTTAAGATTTTAAGATTGAAGCCCTCCAGGTTCAAGTTCAACCAGAGTTTGGTGACGTTCCTTGGCAACGTGGTATTAAGAACAGATTGGGAGTGTATCTGGATAAGTTTTGAGCAGTATGGGCATGGAAGGCCCCCACGGATAGACAGGGGTGTGGAGTTTATTGGTACCTTATACTCCTTCATCAGTTTGTGAAGAATCTTTCCCAAACTGCCTTACCATTCACGCGTTTGACTCAGGATGATCCATTTTTATGGGGAAATGAAATAGCATGGGTATTTGAATTACTGAAGGGTAAGTTACTTACCACACTGGTGCTGGCCCATCCAGATCTGGGGAAACTCTTTGTGGTTGATATGAATGCCTCAAATTATGCTGTGGGGCAGTATTGCTTCAGGAGGGGGAAGATGGGTTGGAGCATCCTGTGTGTTATTACAGCCATAAGCTGCTCCTCGTGGAAACAAACTACCCAATATACAATAAGGAACTGCTGGTGGTGATGGCGGCCTTGCGTGAATGGCAACATCACCTGCTCTATGTCCAGCATCCTTTTATTATTCAAATGGATCACAAAGCCTTATAGTACTATTGCCAACCCAGAAAGCTGAACCAGAGACAAGCCAGGTGGCATGTGGAGCTGGTCTGCTATGATTTCTGGATGGAGTACCAGCCTGGGGCTTTGAATGTCCTGGCGGATTGGTTGAGCTGAGAATGAGCTTTTGTATATGAGGAGGGTGAATTGGAGGAGTTCAACACTGCAACAATGCTCCATCCGTATCAATTCATGATGGTTGAAGATGGTGGGTGAGTTGGGGGAGGAAAAACGCCAAAAGCAGAAGAGCGCAGAGTTTGCATGAAGGTTGAAATCCGAGTTGACAGAGGGTCATCTGCACTAGTACCATGCAGATTTCATGAAGAGGGTTGGGGTGCTATACCACAAGTCGCGTGTATGGGTATCTAACCCATCATTGCAGTGGAAGGTAATCCAGGCCTCTCATAACCACCCGTTAATGGGTCACCCAGGAGTGGGGAAGACGATGGAGTTGGTACAGCGGGAATATTCATGGCTGGGCCTTCATAAGGATGTCCATAAGTACGTGTGGTAGTGTTTGGTATGTGTGAAGTCAAAGCCATTGAAGAAATACCATTGGGTAAGTTGAATCCATTGCCAATACCGCAGACCCCTTGGAGTTTAATCAGTGTTGATTTCATAGTGGGACTTCCAAAGGTGCAGGGGAAGGATGCGATTATGGTGGTCGTGGATAGACTCAGCAAATAAGCTGATTTCTTCCCATGCACTGGGAGTTTTTTGGCAAAGGATGTGGCAAGGGTTTTCATCGATGAGGTGTTTTCCTATCATGGTTTACCTGAGGAGATTAATTTGGATCATGGCCCACAATTTGCTTTGAGATTCTGGTCAAGTCTACTGGGAAGTTTGGAAATAAGACCAGGTCAATCCTTGTCATACCATCTGCAATCCAATGGTCAAACAGAGAGGGTGAACCAGATACTTGAACAGTATCTGCGGTGTTACATGTCTGATCAACAGGATGATTGGGTATCATGGGTCCAGATGGACCAGTTTGCTTACAACAACCACTTTTAATTCTCGTCAGGAATGTCATCATTTTTTGCAAACCATGGACCCAACCTTAAATAGAATGGGGGATCTGTGGGCAACGTATGTCAGGGGGCGGATGAAATGATTTTTACCATGGTGGAAATCAGAAAGACGCTATAGGGAAAATTGGAGCAGATGGTAGCTCAGCAGAAGCAGCAGGCAGATTGGTGAAGGGCGCTGGATCCAGCGTTTGAACCTGGGGACTGGGTTTTGGTAGCAGCCAAGAACTACGCCATCCCTGTCAAGAGTCGTAAGCTGGGTCCAAAGTTTCTGGGCCCATATTAGATCATCTGAGCTATTAATCAGGTCGCCTTTGAGCTGAGTTTACCAGTGGGTTCCAAAGCCCATCCAGTGATTCATGCTTCCCAGCTACAGGCTTTTGGGGGTGAGGGGCCCAAGCGCCCCAGTCTGCTGAATCCTAGAGAAGGGGAGATACCAGTATATGAGGTGGAACCGATACTGGATGCCAAGTGGGTGAGAGGCTGACAATGACTGTTGGTTAAGTGGAAGGGCTATCCGGTAGAGGAGTCAATGTGGCAGATGATGGAAGACTGTGCGCAGTGCCAAGAGAAGGTCTGGGAGTTCTGGTCTTCACAGGGGTGATGTGATGGATCAGGAGGCACCTGATCCATACATTGACTCAGATTGGGTGGAGTTTGATCCAAATTTGACCCTAATTCAATGGGCATCAAATTTGGTAAGTTTGGAGCTGGGCAAAATCGCCATCCTAAATCTGAATCACCTCTGTGGAATGACAACGGGCTTATGCAGGGCATGGATGGTGATCTTCTGGGATGGCGAATCTTTGCTAATGATGTGGTGGTTGGGGCTCAGAAGAATCTAACTAAAAAGAAAGCTTATTCAATATTTGCAACGGATTATTAATGGAAGATGCTGCAGCCCTGTAGGGCAGTTGTGTCTTCTACATGAAAATCAAAAATAAAGGATTTTGCAAAGCTTGGATTTTATTAAATTTATTTTAGTAAATAGTCAGATTGGATCAAAGTCATGAGCTCCGTCAGTAAGCTTGGTGTGGCGTTGGCGTCATTCTTGGCCCTTTCCTGGTCCCAGTCCCTGCTACTGATGTGAAGCGTCATGGGAACAGTGGTCTGAGAATATGTGGCAACAACGAGACATGGCAGTTGGGTTCAGGGATGGGCCTCTGCAGGCCTGTACTTAGTATGGTCAGTAACTTGGCTCTTACTACCCAATTCATTTATTGCATATTGATGCAAACCCAACCATTACAGCTTTTTCTATTTATTTTTTATTTATTTAACTGAGGCAAGCCAACCAGGGGACAGGCATCACCGATACATATGTTGAAATGGTAGGGGAGGGAAGAGAAGCAACGACTAGGTATGATTGGGCACCCCAGGGTACAAAGTTACCCCTGTTGCCAGATGGGACCGCCAGGTATGAGGGGATTGGTGCTCTACTCCAAGGGGGTTTTCCCCACTATGGAGCAGGTGGGAAGGTAGGGGTCCATGTGAAGGAACCAGAGCGGGAACCATGAGTTTATGAGTCTTGTTGCTTTGTCCTCATTTACCCATAGAGACAGGCTTGGAAATGCTCCAGTAGGTGGACGTGGAACCTATTGATAACCCCATGGAAGGTAGGGACCCTGCCCTTGAATGCATCCAAGGCAATAGTGTGAATTGTCCACATTTCAATGGGTATCAATAGGGAGCATAGGGTGGATGAATTTGGGATATAAGTTAGATTACTAGGAGGCTCTTCAAGATGGAGAATTACTGGCCGTCTTGGATCTTGAGCAGGCGTGTGACTTCTCGCCATATAGCTTTGGACAGGGGCAGGTTTCTAGGCGATGGTGTAGGGAGCCCTCACCTCCACATACTGCGCAGGTTGCGTGGAGGGAGTGGGTGCAGTCTCTCATTCTGTTGGTCCTTCTTAGGCAGCGCCAGGCATTAGCCCTTACCCTTGGCTGGAGGAGTTGATGGTGCGTCATCCTCCATATTGTCTTTTGTGTGGTTAGGTCATAGGGGATATTTAAAGCATTTAGATATTTGACTCTGGCAATGGATGGGGTCATGGTGAGTATATCTTTGTCTTATGGCTTTCATAACGCAAAGTGGGGTCTGGGTCATCCCCTTCCCTGTACTTTACCAGTGGTAGCAATGGTTCATCCCATGCGGTGGATGGTTTGGAGAAGGCGCTTAAAGTGAGGGGGGTTCCA
Source organism: Massospora cicadina (assembly GCA_022478985.1). Taxonomy (NCBI): domain Eukaryota; kingdom Fungi; phylum Entomophthoromycota; class Entomophthoromycetes; order Entomophthorales; family Entomophthoraceae; genus Massospora; species Massospora cicadina. The sequence continues at coordinate 22,417 of JAKSZP010018624.1, read as the reverse complement.
TGCAGGCCCGTTGCGTTGGGGCGGTTAGCAAGGTACGTTAGTAAGCTGGAGGGGTAAAGTGGGTTAGTTATTTTGAGTGCCTGCGCAAAGTTGGCCCATGCTGCCCTGGACCAGTGTTGTTGCGGGTGGTCCAGGGTAAGCACTTACTTTATCCAGGTGCCCAGGATGCGGCTGGCATGATTCTCAAAATCTATCAGGCCCATGCTCCAGCGGAGGCATGGGCCATGCAGCGTTTCAACCTGGACTGGTGGGTAGGATCCTTGCCACAGCCAACCCTGGATAAGCGCGCAGATCAACATTATAAAGGTGGGGGAGAAGGGGATCGCATGTGCGGGGAACCATAGATTTGGGAGGATGAGCGAGTTGGCAACTGCCACTCGCCCTGTTAACCTGGGGGATTTATCCTTGAGAGAGGCAATTCAATTGGATATCCGTTGTAGCAAGTTTCTTTCCATTGTCTCATTGGCATATCCCCCTGTTTCCAACCACATCCCAAGGTGGCGGACAGAGGTGGTGGTGATGGGGGGCAATGCAAAGGGTAGGGCGAGTAAGTTTTTGCATCTTGGGTTGTGTGTGGTGGGGGATGTGGTCCAGTTGGTGGTGTATTTGCCAAGGAGGATAATTTTGGTTTTCCATTTATTAAGGGGTGCACTACTCACTGTGGAGTATTTCTCTAGGGTGCGCTACAGCTGTTGGGGATCACTATTGTTAGCTATACCTACAATGCAGTCATCCGCAAAGGCTAGTATCTTGACTGGGGGCTGGCCTAGCGCAGTTATGCCCCTGAGGCGTGAGTCAGCAACGTGGAGGAGTGGGTCAAAGCTGAATTTGTACAGTAGCGGGCTGAGGGGGTCCCCTTTCTTGAGCCCTCTGTGTGGGGTGATCCTGTCAGTCAGGAAACCAGGGCCACATACCGCCATTGATGCAGATTCTGTGAGGAGCATTGCCCAGTTGATGAACCTGGGTGGGAGGTTGAAAGCATGTAGGCACTCCTTTAAGTATGGCCAGCTAACGTGATCATATGCCTTCTCCTGGTTAAGAAATATCAGGACACCCGTTGCTTTGGATTGGCATACATTGGTGATGGAGTGTATGTTGGACCAGATGGAGCGCCTGAGTGTAAAACCAAATTGGTTGGGTGATAGGGCTTTTGAGGCTAATGCTCCTAGTCTGGTAGCTAGAATTTTTGTGAGTAGTTTAGTGTCAGTATTCAAGAGTGCTATTGGGCGCCAGTTGGCCAGGTCCAGTCTGTCACCCTTTTTGAATAGGGTAATGACATAGAAGTTCTGGCCTCCTGGCAGGAGATGGGTCTCCAGCAAGCACTGGTTCATAGATTCTAGGAGGAGGAGACAATCTGTTTAAAGTATTTTTTATAAAATTTGTAGGGCATCCCATCAGGGCCTGGGCATTTCCTATGTAGTGCACCACAGACTGTATTCCAGAGCTCCTTCTGCATTATCAGGTTTAGGAGACTATAGTCCAATGGTGCACTCTGAATTCTAGTGGAGTGTATTTTTTATTTTTGGGGGGTCAGGTGGGGTGTTGCTGTAAAGTTTGGTGTAATAGCAGTGGATTTCTGCCTTGACCTCCATTAGGTCAGCTGCCATGGTTCCATCGGCTTTGCAGACCTGTGCGCACTGGGGAAGGTTGCCTCAGGAGTGGTATTGGCAGAAGAAGAACGCTGAGCAGGTTTCTCCTTCTTTTATGTGCTTACCTTTCCACAATACTTTGATTCTGTGTTGGTGTTTGTGGATGAGGGCATTAAATTGGGCAGAAATTGCTGCCCATTTGTGCCCCCAGTTCAGGCTGTATCCAGTTTTTGGGGTATTTAGTTCAAGCTGGTTGAGTTCCACCAGGGTGCGTCTGATTATGGCAGTATCCACAGTGTATTTGTGCAAAGCAATATGGCAACTCTTATTTATTAGTTCAGATTTGAATTTTTCCCAAGATTTGATGGGATCAAATGCAAATGGGGCAGTGAATTTTGGATTCAAAGCTTCATGAACAACCCAGTCAGAAATTTTTGGGAGTTTTATATTCTCTGGGTATAGCTTCCTTCAGGGCGATGTCCGCATTTGAGTCCTGGTAGGCGTGAACTGCACCAAAACTAGGTGATGGTTGAAGAAATTAATTTTTTTAGTGGTGAAGTTAGTAATAAACAAACAACAAAATTTTGATATGAGGATGTGATCAATGCGGCTCATCAAGATGATCATACCCTTGTGTATGCTGGGGTGAGTCATGTGGGGAAGGAGTGGAGACCTAGGGGGAGGGTGTCATACAGGCAAGGGAAGCCTTTATTGCACAGAACTTGGAGTGTCCCAGTGGGTATCCCCTAAGGTTGGGCCATTGGTCTGTAGTGGGATCATCCCAACAGTTAAAGTCACCCAACAGTATGGTGTCCTTGGGAGAATGATTGTCAGGATTGATTCAAGGAATTGTTTCCACTCAGATGTGGTGCACGGTGCGTAGATACAGGCTATTGATAGTGTGGTCTTGTGGTTTGTGGTCCTTGCAATTAGGATGAAGCTGTCAAAGTATGAGGAGGATTTGATGATTTTTAAGTTTTTTGCTATTATTATGGATGACCACTTTGAAGTGGGACGTCCATATCAACTGGGATGGTGAGACCCTGGCCGCCCAAGATCCCTCTTCCCCTATAGACAGTGGGTCTCTTGGATGGCCAAGATGTTTACTGGGGGTTTGTGCAGGAAGTCCAGTTTTTTGGCTCAGGATGCTTGAGCCATGGCTCCTATGATGTTTAGCATCCCTATTGACACTGAGGTGCCCACAGCGCCTCAGGAGCAGTTGGGTGGGCCTTCCAGCCCTAGTCCCCTGCTCATTGCCTTAGACTTGCTCCATGTGATTGAGCCAGTCCACTCTGAGGCTTCCAGCTCCTTACCCTGTGATGATTTTGTGTGGGTATTGTTAGATTTTGGGATTATATTAAGCTATTCCACACGTGTTTTTGGTTGATTTGAGTTGGTGCTATTATTGGCTTCTGATGTTTCAGGGTTTGATTTTGGTGCTCTGGGCCCTGTTGGCATATCCATAGTGGATTTATAATGTCTCAGTAAGTTTATTTGGTTGGGATCACATGGTGATTCTGTCAGCTTGAGAAAATTTTCTGCATGGGTTGTCTGATCTGACTGTTTGGCTTGGATCCCATCTTCCATGGTTGCTCCAGCTTGGGAATTAGTTTCTGATTGGCTGGTTCGGCCGATTTCCTCTCTGTCCATCTGGATTTGGTTCAGGTCAATGGAGGAGGTCACAAGAGATGCAGCCTTGGCTGCTGCCCACTTGTGGGCCTTCTGCACCTGTTTGCATACTTTGGGTGAGATTGGGTCAATGAGGATGTAGTGTCTATCCTCTCCCAGAGGAAAGCGTGGTTGGCGTTGACCATTCTTTCAAAGGACTCCTCATCTTCATCCATGGCGTTGTCACAAAAGTCCAAGGCCATGATGCCCTCCTTCATGAAGCATGCATGCTCCTTGTGCCACAGTGTGGTGCAATGGTTGCAGATGGTTGGTGCGCGTTCTGGTGTGATATGGAAAGGTTTTGACACTCCCCCATCTGGGAGGTGAAATACCACGGTGCATGGGGTTTTAGTTAAATTTGCAGCCATGTTTGGGACTGGGTCAATTACAGAGATTGCCTTTCCTGTGCACAGTTTTGGCATCAGGTGAAAACACTGTAGTTCAAGTTGTTTTCTTTCTCCATAGCTTTGAAGGCCAAATCAGAGTTCATCTTCAATTAGCTTATGGGGGAGGTTGGTGGGAAGCAAGTTGAACAAGATGAACAAAGTGTTTGCTTTGTTCCATCTGGTGTGCGTGGTGCACACAATTTGTTTGCCCTCAGGGAGGGCTATTTTGACACAGACTTTTGCTGCAGCATCTGCATCCTATTTGGTCTTAAAACCCATATCAATCCAGCCATGGTGGATGGTGTGGGTGGTAATGTATACCGCGTGGGGAAAGAGGGAGGCCTGTGCCTCACCTACCTTTTCCCAAAGAGTTGGGGAATTGACCCCTAAGAAAAGTTGGAGCCCGTATACCACTTTTGATAGGGGCTGTGCATACTGTATCACCATATATTGGTTTTGTTTTGTAGTAAACTCCACAAACCCAGGCGATGTTTGGGTTTTTTTGGTGGCGTTGGCTCCCAGTCCCCCTCCATAGCATTTTTTGCCCTTGGGTGCACCATTTTGGCCTTTTCCCAATATGACTTTTGCCCAGTTTTGTTGGGTTTTATTAAATTTGCTCATCTCACCTGTGTGATTATCAAAATCTATCTACTCAAATTGAATCTCTGTAACTGATGTTATTGTTATGGGAAAGAAAATCAATAGCTTGTTCTAATTATTTAATTCTCATTTAAATTCCAATTAAAATCATTTTCAGCTTTGATTTCCAATAGATTTGATAAATATAGCTTGTTCTATTTACTTAATCCTTGTCTAAAATTTGGATTGGTATCAGTCTCAGCTTAGTTTCATGATAATATTAGAATTGATTCACTGATAGAGTATATATAAAATATATTTAAAATTTTAAAATTAACTCATTAGCCAAAATTACCCACCAATTTATAGATTTGAATCACTAAATAGAGTATATATAAATATATTAAAAATTTAAAATAACCCAATAACTAAAATAACCAACAATTTAGGCTTAGCATAGCTATTAGCAATCTAAAACATGATATCATATTTTTAACTAAATGGTGCAAAAACTCCCAAAACAGCACCCCAAGCTTAAAAGGGTGACTTCAAGAAGTGGCGCACAAATATCACTTCCTAGCCCAGTGGGTTGAAGATGAGCTCGCACTGGCACAGCTAAAGCTGTGCCACCACTATGCTCTGAGCCTCATTTACCTTTGAATAAACTATCATTTGTGCCACTCAGACTAAAAGCTTTGCTGTTGCCCTCATGGCCTATGAACTAAGTTATTACTATTAAAATATAACTTTGAGCACTGCTCTAAGGTTCAAAATACTTATGATAGTATGGTATAATGCCCTAAAACTATCATTCGTGCCACTTGGACTAACAGCTTTGCTTTTGCCCTCATTCCCTGTGAGCTAATTTATTACTATTATAACTATGAGCAATGCTTAAGGTTCAAAATGCTAATGAAAGTATGGTATAATACCATAAACTATCATTTGTGCCACTCGGACTAACAGCTTCACTGTTGCCCTCATGCCCTGTGAGCTAATTTGTTACTATTATAGCTCTGAGCAATGCACTAATATTCAAAATGCTAATGATAATATGGTATAATACCATAAAGCTATCATTTGTGCCACTTGAATTAACAGCTCTGCTGTTGCCCTTGTGGCTGGGGAAAAATTAGCTTAACTCCAAATAAAAATATCATAATATAATTAAGCTCACAAACTTAAAGAAACTGAGTATAAACATTAAGACCAAGTGCTTTAGGCAAATCAAAATATAATTATTCAAGGTTATTTGATTTAGGTAATGTATAGTATAAATTAAAGAAATAGATATCTTAATAAGCCAACTATTAAAAGAGCAAACACGTTACCATAGTCATAATAGAATAAAGGCAATATTCTCCAAAATTTATAATTATTATACTGATTAAATATTTAGAATATTAAATCCTGGAGAAAACTAAGAATAATTTTAAGTTGCCACCAATCTATCCAGCTCAAAATAAGCAATACATATATTAACATATTATAGCAGATCAATTAGAAAAAAATCAAAACTTACCTTGAAAATGTTTTTAACAAATATTTAGGATGGTAACAATTTATGATGAAATCAAAATCAACAAAACTACTACTTTATATTAGATCAAATAAAAAGATCGAAAACTTAGCCTGATAAAGTTAGTAAACATAGAAACTTACAAATATTTATGCTGAAATCAATAATACTAAAAATATTACCAAATAAGAAGCAAAACTCACCTTAAAAAGATGTTTGCAATCATTTCAGATGATTGAAGGTGATCATATTTAAAACAAACATCAGGTGAAAATAAGCATAATCATCAAAAAACTTACCTTGAATATAACAATAAACAAATTAGATCACAGATGGTCATATTGGAAATAAACTTATAAATAGATTTAATAAATTAATATCTATAAATAGTAAAGAATAAGTAAAACCAATAAAAAAGCTTACCTTAGGGGAGGATACCCAAGTGGTAGAGTAGGGACCTCTACCGCTGCCTCCCCAAGTTCGATTCTGGTACTGGAACTTTGGGTAGGGGACAATTATGACTGTGTTGGCGTTGCGCACCAATGCCCTGAACCGAGATAGTGAATAGCAAAGGCGGTCCATGGAGTTCCTGGCCTATCATATGCCACGCGTGGAGGTTTTCCTGATTTTATCCTCCTTTCCCATTCATTCAATTTCCCTTAATCGATGCAGTTTTGTCCCCAGATTGGCCCACCTCGAATAAAATCTACTTAAAAAGCTTACCTTAAAATGAGATCAATAGCACTCTTCAAATTTAAGAATATTATTCTGGGATCAAAAAAACTAAAAACTAAAATTACTTTTTAGTGCCAAACTAATAAAAACATATATTTAGTGAATATTTTTCACAAATGACCAAACTATTAAAATGCTTAACTTTGTATTAAAAAAAAATTCTGCAATTTAAATGAGCATAATAAAAATATCTGTCTAGTGAAAGTTTTTCCTAAATCCTAAATACCCAAAAAAGAAAAAGTACTTACCTTTGTGTTGAAATTACAATTCTACAATTTAAGCAAGAATAAAACAACAAACTAGTTAGGGAGGATACCCCAGTGGTAGAGTATGGACCCTCTACCACTGCCTCCCGAGTTCGATCCTGGTAATGGACTTTGGGTAGGGGACAATTTTGACTGTGTTGGCATTGCACACCAATGCCCCGAACCAAGATAGCAAATAGCAAAGGCGGTCCATAGAGTTCCTGGCCTATCATACACCGCGCATGGAGGTTTTCCAAGTTTTATCCTCCTTTCCCATTTTCTTCACTTCCCTAATTGGTGCGGTATTGTCCCCAGGTTGGCCCACCTCAAATAAAAAAATAACAAACTAGTTAATACTTTCCCTAAATCTTAAATAACTAAAAAACTAAAAAGTGCTTACCTTTGAAAGGAAATTACAATTCTGAAATTTAAGTGGGGACAATCAAACTACAATCTAGTGAATATTTTCTTAAATCTTTAATAACCATCAACTAAAAAGTGCTTACCTTTAGTTTAAAATTATTATAATTCTGCAATTTAGGTGAAGTAATTACTGTAAACAAATATCAAATGAGTAAATTTCCTAAATAATAAAACCTATTAAAGTGCTTACCTTTGCATTGAGTTTTATAATTCTGCACTTAAAGTGGATATATTATTTTATATACTTAATAAATAATATTTAATCTTTATTTGTTATACCTTTATTCTAATACTTAGGTTGATATCTATTGTTAGAAATAACTTACCTAAAAATATGATAGCTAAGGGAGGATACCCAAGTGGTAGAGTATAGACCCTCTACCACTACCTCCCGAGTTCGATCCCGGTAATGGACTTTGGGTAGGGGATGATTTTGACTGTGTTGGTTTTGCACGCCAATGCCCCGAACTGAGATAGCAAATAGCAAAGGTGGTCCATGGAGTTCCTGGCCTATCATACGCCGCGCATGGAGGTTTTCCGGGTTTTATCCTCCTTTCCCATTTTCTTCACTTCCCTAATCGGTGCAGTACCATCCCCAGGTCAGCCCACCTCGAATAAAATTAAAAAAAATATGATAGCTATTTATACGTTTTATATTGTTAATAGCTTTAAGAAACCAATTCCCAACAATAGCTTACATCAAGCTCATCAGTGGAGCTTAAATAGTTGCAATTTGATTATTTAAAATTTGTATTTAAGTTTTAAATTATATACTAAAGATTAGATTCAAATTATCTGATATCAAATCTTTATATATATATAATTAATTATTAGTATCAGAGAATTGGAGAATCAAATTTACCTTGTTTTTAGAATCTCTGAATACTCCAATTAGTTGTTATTTCACCAGGTTGGGGGGTGCAAAAGCTATGTATATGAAAGACAATTTGCCCTACTAACAAAAATTTGAAATCTTGTTGGAATCAGTTATAAGCTTTGAATCATGGTTGAATTGAACGACTGAATTATGCCTTAATAAAATTTAAATAAAATTGACTCAAAACTCAAAATTATTAAACAATTTAACTTAGCACTGCCTAGCAAATCAATTTTTGATATAAACCAAAATAAAAAGCCATAAAACCCTCCAAAACAGCACCCCAAGCTTAAAAGGGTGACCCCAAGAAAATGCACGCAGATCTCACTTCCTAGCTGCAGGTGTTGAAGATTGGTTATGTACATGCAGCTTGGGTATTGGAATATCAAGTACATAAGGGATTTTTTTAAATTTAATTATAGCAACAAACTTTGAAGGTATATACAAGCACTATTATCAAAGTTTCTCTTAAAAGATAAAAGCTAGTAATTTTCAATTTGACAGGGATATTCTCTTAATTTGTAGTTCATCTAAGAAACCATTTATATCTAGAATTTTTTAACATCTGAAAAAGCAGGTAAAATTTTAATTTAAAAAATAAATTTCTATATAATATATTAAAAATCATTCAGATTTATATAATATATTATAAAATTAGTTTTACAAAACCAACAAACCTATATCAAGAATTTAAACTTTTCTCTCTTGTTGCAATCACTTTTGCAACTTATTCTAATTCAAGTCTGATTCTAGTTTGATAATCTCACAGAGGAGATTAGTCTGTGCCAATGTCAGGGAGCAGTTGGGCAAGTAAGGTAAGAGGAGCAGGTGGTAGGCCTGTGGCCTCAAATATTCAAAAATGCCCTGGAGAAACTGGCAGAATAGAAAAAAATAAAAAACTGGTGGTCACTATTTCCCCAGAAATCCTCACTTGGCAAGTGTGATGCAACCAGTACATCAACATGCCACACTCCCAACCACTCTCGTCGGTGGAATATGGAGTCCACATATTTCTGGACATCCAACAAACAGCTTTATAGGAAAAATTTTGTGGGGATGTGCACACTTTTTTCCCAACTGCAGTGTATGTCGCACCTCACTCTATGTCATGCAGTTGGCTGGACCTCAGTTTCAAAAACAAGGAGGCAGCAGATGAAGCTGCTGTGGTGTGTGTAGTGATCGACCTCCTCAAAGGGCAATGGGTCATCAAAACCAGATGCACCAGATGGATAAAATCCAACCAAATTTTCCTCACGTTTGACTTTTTGCCTACTACAGTCAAACATGCCATTTTGGAGCAGCACCTGGAAGATGGTCTCACTGTATATGGCAAAATACAATCTTTTGAGATGCAATGCTTTATACTGATGTCACACCTGTGCACTGGCAAAGCTATCACAGTTCTGACCCCAACTGAGGAGATTACAAAGGACCTAACCCAGATCCCGCACTCCACATATATCAATTTTGAAGGGCATACCACCCACCCTTTCCATGTAACCATGGATAGTGCACCCCCCATCTGCACCCACTGTGACGCATTCAGCCATAAGGTATATGCATGCCCCACCAAGGCGGGCATCCTATTCCAAGAGCACCCCTTGGCAGCCATAGCCAGCAGAGAGGCACACTATAAACCAACCACAAGCACCAAAGAGGCTTTCCCATGGGGAGCACAAGGCTGCTACCTACTGGTAAAACCTATCTCCCCTCAAGAGCGGAAGAAGGCCAAACAGGCTCACAGGGCTGCGGCCAAGGAAGTGGCCAAACTCACCTCTGCTATCCCACACTCCCAACACCAGGAGGACATCAAAACCTTTGTGGCAGAAGCAACTTGGGAATCCATCAACCAATCAGATTGGGAAGCCCATGTCAATTGGGCCAACCAATCTGAGGATCCAATGGGTGACTCAATCTCACCCAATCTTTGCAACCAAGCTCCAGTTGAAACTGACTTGGTTTCCAACCTACCTGAAAAAAAATTAGCAACCCAAATGTTGGTGTGCCAAACTCATCCGCACCACAAAAAATTTGCTCAATGTCAGGGAAACAAAAAGTGAAGGCAAAAGCCAACACAAACCTTTCTACTAAAATTAATAAAACCACCAATAGTGTTGCTGCAAACACCCATGCTGCCATTAAGGCCCATGGGGATCCAGAGGAGGCTAGTGGGCCCAGGTGCCCACCACCTCACACCTAAGGTTTGATGGGGGAAACCTTCACTTTAGGGATGTTGAATATTGCCAAACTCAAGGCCTCGCTGTCCCAGGCTAGGAAACTGAGTTTTTTACAAAATAAATTTACCCGTGGATATCCTGGCTATCCCAGAGTCCCACTGTCCATGAGGTTCTGAGGACACTTGGAAAACCATGCTCCTCCCTTCCCTATCCTTTTGGTCAGAGCACTGTGGGGTGCTAATTCAGAAAAACAATTTTTTTAAATTTTTATTGTCTGAATCCTTCCTTGATGGCCAAGTCCTCATTGTCACTTTCTTGTGGGCTGACGTGGTGCATGCTATCATCAACATCTATGCCCCAACCTGTGCATGGGAGCATCAGGAATTTTTCTTATCAGTCAAATCCCTCCCATTACCCCCAGACCCTTTCATAGTCAATGACATGAACTGTTGGCTAAACACACCTATGGACTGTTGGCCTTCCTACTCCCACACCCCCCAGGGTTACTTAGAACTTTGTATTCTAAAGGCCACCCTTGGGTTAATAGATGCGCTGCTGCGGCAAGCCCCGCTGTTCAAAAACATGATGCACCCCCACATCCACAATGGCCAATTAAGGTCCATGACCAGCATCAACCTTATCCTCACTCTGGTGAAATTTCAATCTCACATTTTCTACTTCCAAACAACAAAAATTGAATTCTCCAACCACCAGCTGGTCTCAATAACCTACCACGTACCTGTCACAGTGGCTAAGGCCCCACATTGGTACAAACCCCGCCCTCCTGAACTTGCATCACCAGGATTTTCCACTTGGGTGGAATCAGCAACTTTGGCAAAAGAGTTTGTTACACCGTTTTGCGCGGACCCAATTTCCACATGGTCAGCCTTCAAAAAGGATACCATCCGCCACTCTCACCACCTCTCCTCCCAACACTCATGAGCCACATTGGCCATCATTTTGTGTGCTCTGGCAGAGTTGGCACACCTGGAGTCCAACATCCCAGGCACAGGCTACAGCCCTGCATGGGGTCAGAAGTGGGCGGAGGCAGCCGCCCACCTCAACGCACTCAAAAGGCAACACAAACATTGGGTTTGTGTTCATTACAGGGCCAAATGTATTACAGAGGGCGACAAGTGCACTGCATATTTTTTTAAAAGATTCTTTGCACCACACCAGAGTGTGGCCTGCACACAGGTATAGAGATTGGATGATTCCATCACGGATATGCCAGCTGAAGTGGCAATCAAAATACAAAAGTATTACTCCAAGTTATACCAATCTGATCCAATTCAGCTGGCTGAAGTGGCAAGTTTTTTTGACTGAGCCCACATCCGCACCATTTCCCAATACCCAGAATTAATGAATTTGATTACTCCGAATAAACTCTGGACAGCCATCCGCGGTGCACCAAATTGGAAATGCCCAAGCCCAGATGGAATTCCATATGAATTTTACAAAAAGTACTTCAAATATATATCCCCACTGCTGCTTGCCTCCATTAACCAGAGCCTTCTGGTAATGCGCCTCCTACCAGGAAGACAAGAGGCCTTCACCGTCACACTCTTCAAGAAAGGGGACAAGCTAGACTTAGCCAACTGGCGCCCCATTTCTTTAACTAACACAGATACAAAAATTTTAACTAAAATCATGGCTAACTGTTTAGGGATTGTAGCATCTACCACCATCTCCCCAGAACAATTCAGTTTCATACCCAGAAGATTGATTTGGACAACGCGCACTCTGTGGCTAACACATGCCAGTCCACAGCCTCTGGGGCACTTGTATCCTTGGACCAACAGAAGGCCTATGATAGAGTAAACTGGGAATACCTCAGGGCCTGCCTCCATCAATTCCGCCTACCCTCTCACTTCATCAACTGGGTAATGCTGCTCACGGAATCTGCAACAATGGCATTGCGTGGCCCTGGCTTCCTAATGGAAGTAGTCCGCCCTCAAAGGGGCTTACAACAAGGGGACCCTCTTAGCCCATTCTTATACAACTTCAGCCTTGACCCACTACTTTGAAACGTGAATGCCCACCTCACTGGGGTCCATGTACCAGGCCAAGCCCCAGTCAAGACGATGGCATTTGCAGACGACTGTGTGGTTGGGGTGTCTAATAATAAAGATGCACGCGCACTTGAAGCTCTCATCCAGGAGTATTCCCGAGTAAGTAATGCTGCACTGAACGCTTCCAAAACCGAAATCATTTTCCTTGGTCAGTATCAAACCTGCTGAGCCCCAGCGACCAGTGCCCAGCCTGGCCCATCTGCTCGCACACGTGCTCGCCCTCCCTGCTCACCCCACACCACCCCACTAGTGCTCCTCTTCGTGCCACGCCCTACCATAGGGCCTGTCCGCCATCTGGGTGTGTGGGTGGAGGCAGGCGGGTACACATCAGCAGTAATGGAAAGTTGTATTCTAGATAACGTGACGAAGCGCATCGCCTCCCTCAGAGCCCACCCTAATTCACTTACTGACAGGGTTGTTTTAGCCAACTCTATGCTCCTCTCCAAAGTCTGGTTTGGAGCCCACGCCATCCCCTTCTCCCCGGGATTTTTCAAATCCTTGTATGACCTTCTGCAAGGATGGCTTTGGTCAGGCCGCCCTCCACCAGTACAGCTAGAGGTCATGTTTGTCCCTCATCATCATGGTGGCATGGGTCTGCTTGACTTCAAAGCCCATGCTGCCAAGATCCTGGGCACCTGGATTGTGGCCGTCACTGCCCCTATGCTCCCCTCCCAACACTGGTCCTGCACAGCCCGCTCCAACTTCTCCCGCGCCTTGGGCCTTAACAATCCATCGAACCCTCACTCCTTGATGAAATACCTGGCTTCCCACCCATCAGCCACAGGTCCTCACGGTACTAAAACCCACTACAAACGAATCCTCCTCTTCATGCGGAGCGCTGAGTGGAGAATTCGTATTAGTGGACACACAGCCCAGAGAGGCTGCCCCTCTCCTCAGTTCACACAAGAGGTACAGGGGTTACCCATTCAAGATGGCGTGATCTCCACACGGCCCCATGTCCTATCCAGGGTGGACTACCTGGACATGATGGACATTCCTTACTCCATTGAGACTCAGAAGACTATTTGGAAATACGCACACCATTCTCTGTTACAGCCTCAAATCCGTTCCTATGTGTGGCGCTGCCTGAGGTGGGTGTACCATATGGCTGAGCGCTCTAATGCTTTACACTCATCCTGCGTCGTGTGTGGCCAGTATGGAACGCTGTTCCACCGCATGGAGAAGTGTCCTACCTCTAAAGTGATATGGCGCGAAGTTCAACGTCTGATTGGCCAGGATCAAACACATCCCTTCAGTCTGTCAAGAGATATGTTTGCTTTATCAATGGCCTCCCCCTTCCACCCTCTCTCCATGCTCTGGTGGTTGCAATCGCCATGTGGACTATCCACACGATTGTCTTGGATGCCATCGCAGGCTCCACCCCCACCCTCCCAGAAGCTGTCCACAGATTCCAGTCTCATTTGGTGGACCACTTTCAAGCGTGGATGTTTGGATACCTCCCACCGCGTCGCTGACAGCTGGTCTCCTCCTGGTTCCCAGTTTAGTTCATCAAATCAGACCCTTTCCTCCACACGTGTTCAATTGTGGCTATGGCCCCTTCACACGTTCCCTCCCCTCCCCATAGTGGCGTTCCCGCTGGCAACAAGAGATAGCATCGCTTCTCTGGGGTGCCTTCCCTGTTACTAAGTTTTGTTTCTTTTGGGTCAAATTCAGAAGTGTCCATTCCATGGTCAGCCTTCCTCGCAATAAATTCAAATGAATATATTAAGAATTTAATATGTATATGCAACTTGAGTTTAGATTATGGAGTAAGTAAGGGATTTTATGCTAAAATTTAACTACAAAGAATAAAAAATATAAACTTTTATTCTTTTTATATAAGCTTTTTACTTTCCGCTTAAAGTAACTTTCAAGCAATTTTATTTTTTAATGTAAAAGAGTCTAGCTAGCCTATGCCTACCTCCCATGTTTGCTCCCTGATGACCTCAGACTTGATGTTGGCTGCTCCTGTGTGGGGCAGCGGCAAAACCCCAACCAGTGTTTTCTATCTAGTAGGAAAACATACTCAGACTGGTTTGTCTAGTCCTACTAAATCATCAGGTCAGTTCATTTGCCCAAGGATCTTGCCATCCACCTAGCACATGCCCAGGCAGTACCTCACAGCACACTCATTTTCCCCAATCTCATCTGCATTTTGGCTTTTGGGTTGAATATAAAAAATGTTCACATATAAGAGAAAGCTATTATTGACTTAACCCAGTTGTAATGCTGCCAGCTGTTTTATAGATTTCTACCCCTATAAAGGGTATTTTGATATAGGCTCTACTTGTGAAGTTGATGCCATCACTGAAGCCACTGTTCCCCTGGTTTTCCAGGGCAGCCATATCCCTACAACACGCACCCAGCTCCCCATGACACCACTATAGTGGTACAGTTTGTGGGGTTGCCCACTTACCTTCCCCTGCGTTGCTCCATCAAGAGTTGATGGAATGTTTTGCCATGTACAGCTTCAATCCCATACTTAAGTTTGTGATCCCCAATGGGGCTGCTCACCTCGCTGTGCCTCAGGCATTTTCCACAATTAGCCAAATTTCAAAAAATTGCTTTGTCAATTACCCTATACCATCATTCCCTCTGCCCCCAACCACCTATTCTGGGCCCACATTGAGGGCAGGCAGACCATCTATACATTCTACTTCAAGTTGGATCACTCAAAGCATATATGCCTCTCTCTTGATGCATCTGCTTGACCTGCGTTGTATCCATCTGGCCCCATTTGGCCACACATCCCACTACCTTTCCAGTATGATGACAATCCTTCCCCCTCCTCCAAAGCCTGCTGCCACTATGGTACCCACAGCTGCCAATCAGCACCCTCCTCAGTCCAGTGCCACCTGTACCTCAACCAATCAGTCATCAGCTTGGACAACAGTTTGTTCCTATTTTATTCTTCAATCACCTACCACAGCCCATCAATTCATTAACCCCAATTTTAATTATGACTTGATCCCATGGACTTCATTGATTGAACTAATGAGATGGGTAATGCAATTAAAGAATCAAAAACCCAAAATGAAGAATTTATCCAGGTACTATAACCAATTCAGATCCCTCGGCATTTTATGCCCCCAACTGAATACCCCTTATGTTATACTATATTCACCAACTTGCTACTGCTGCATCTAAATACCCAGATAGTAGCACTCTATGTGAGATGGCTAATACATCAGTAGCAATACTTGCTAAGGATCTCCATTCTCCCAGTATTGCTCCAACCATAGCCCCACAGACCAAAAGTGACGTCTTAAACCTTCACAAACAAGCAAATGCCACCATCCAGAAAGATGTTATTAATTTGCAGGACAAACTAAAAGTCACATAAGCCTTTATCACTTTATTCTCCCAGCTTCCTTCCATATGCTTTCATGCAGAAAACTTCTTTAACCATTACCTAGGTGTAATTTATGCTGAAGGTAATTGCAATGTCCAGCTGACCATCAGCCAACTCATACCCCATGCTGCAGATCACCCCACACCATTGCTTTCCACCTTGGCCCACACTTTTGCCTATGAGGAGGACCCCAATACTAAGAATGAGTCCCCCAATCCCTCTTCCCCTTTTGCCATGGTGGGTTGAGAGACTTGTCACTGTCCCACCAGGTTGGTTGTGTTCTCATTCAGTTGTGTCACGCCCACTTGCTTTGGGCGGTCAAATCATTCTGTTAAGGTAGGTCTGTTTGTTCATTCATTTTTTAAATCTTTGAGCTTTGGTAATGTCCATCCCCTTGTCAGCGCACCTCAAATAAAATTAACATTTATTTATATAAACTAAGTTTCATCATATATCCTAAACCACATAGCTTGGATTTAGAACTTTGAAATGGAGGAACTTTTTAGTTTATTGATACTTACTAAGAAACTGTATATAAAACTATTTACTTATATATTTAACATTTGGTTTTTAAGTAGTAAATTTCTATTATAATGTATTTAAAAGAAATAAGATTGTAAATATTATTTCTCCCTAGTTAAAAACCTACTACACAAAATTTGATATGCATATGCCTCTTGAGTGGTGTTAAAATCTTGGCTTTTAAGATGCTCACGGTGCTTTTTGCACAGGATTAAACAATTCAGCATAATTAGTAGTATCAAGACTCACAGCTGCTGTTATAGATTTGGAGGGTTTTTAACACCACTTTTGAATTAATAATAGGAAACTTGAATACTAAGAAGATATATGTGTTATAATTAATTTATTAAGTGTAAACCTGTGGGGTAAAGTCAAACCCTCTTATATAAATATGCTTAATATTAAAGCAACTCAAGGCTTGAAGTGAGAGGGGGAGAAATTAATATAGGCTGCAAGTAGCCTAATTAGAAAATATAGGTTTTTCAAACTATCAAAGCTCTTGAGACCCAACTTGCTTCATCTTGAAAACAGATGGTGGGTCGATAACAGGTAATATGAGCCCATGGAGCAAGGTTTTATGCACTTAAAACAATCATATCTCAGGAAAACTAATGAACCTAGTGGGACCTCCTCCAAGTCTATAAAAGGGGGTGATATTTGCTTAAGTGTTTGAACGAAACTGTAGATGGAATGAGGAGGAACTCAGAATGATTCCACTGTTTTCCCCGTTGGTTTGGTGCAACCATACTACCAACAAGAGGGCTATTTGGCAGAGTAGTGGAGTTAGAAGTATTACTCTTATTTATAGATTCTACTGATAATTAACCAAGTTTTAGATGCCAGTCATATTTACCCTAAAACACTCTTCTCACAATATTGGACATGCAATTGTCTGACATTACCCTTTAAGAGTGTTAGAGGGAAATTTAAAGTGCAAGAACAGCCTTGGATTTGGTTGACAGTAACTATAGAAGCAAGGGATTTGATGGAGTACTCATCCCCTCATTTATAATTGACTACAAAAGTCCTTCCCAGATTGACCTGAGCTTCTCAATTCTAGGTGTGATTTAACTGTGGTAATACAGCGCCAATTCTGATACTTGGAAGGATGGAAGAGAGGGCTGGAGCTCATTGGCTGCTTGCACTTCTTTAGTGACAGTCTTTATCAAATTAGTCATAGCCTCTGATTATAACTGTATGATGTGCTGGGGCAACCATTTCATGGCTTGCTCAGGGTCAGTCCTATCAGAGAAAATATCTTTGGCTAATAAATCTGGTACCCCAGGTTCTCATCCATACAGTACATGGAAAGGAGACATTTTAAGAATGGGTGGTAACTAATATGACAGGCCATGAGGGCACTGAGTAAGTATAGATCCCAATGAAGAGGATATGAATTGGCCATTTTTAGTATAGAGACCATAATTCCATTAACTCTTTATATGGCACCATTTTTAGATAGTTATAGGGGCTGAGAAGAGTTGTAGCGCTCCCAATGATGTGGTGAAGAGCTTTATCACTTTAAAGGAAAACTTTTCCCATTGTCACAAAAAAGGACCTGGAGCCAACCATGATAAGTAAAGATATATTGGTGTAAGAAAAAGGCAGTGACTTTAGCAGTCTGAGCGAGGAGAACAACAGCTTCAACCCATTTAGTAGAATGATCAATCCTGAGCAAGATATATTGATTACCACCAGTAGTCTAGGTTAGAAGACCTACCACATCTAAACTTATGGTGTCGAGGGGTTGTTGAGATATAGTAGGTTGGTACTGATACCAGGTCTTAGAGTTGGATTGTTTTTTACAGATAATATAGACATCCAGGACTTCAATTATGGTCTCTATGACGCCATCCCAGTGGTAGCTCTCTTTAAACCTATTGGAATTTTAACCAGATAGAATCCTCCAATGATTTATCGTCATTTGGGAGGAAATGATCCTGGCAGAATAGCAAATTGACTGAATTTTGTTGGATTTGATACAATTGCTGGTTAGTTGCTCCCTAATTTGGGTTGAGCCAAAATAGTATTTCGCTGAGTTTGGAAGTAGGTTTGAGAGGGGCCAATTGGTGGCCCCAAATTAGTATAAGGATTACTGGAAACTTATAGCCGAGGATGATCCAATTAGTATCAGTCAGCGGAATCATTGTTTGATGGCAACTGCATTTGTGGACTGTTGTGGGAATTTCTGGCGGAAAGCTTCATGAATTTGCTTTAATCATCCATCTATAAAAACTCTGCCTTACTAATAATTCAATGTCAGCGGATCCAACAATTATGAGTTTGAGGTGCTGAGGTTGTCTCCAGCGCCACATTTATTATAATCAATTATCGCCTGAATAAGGCAATTCCTAATCAATTGATTGAAATAAGTCAAGAAGAGATGTCAGAAAGATGCTGAAATATTCCAAGCGAAAGCGAGTGACTGAAGCTGTTTCCAGCACATTATTATCAGCTCAAAGGTCAAATTCAAATTTGATGTTTATTTAGATTAATATTTTATATGGCTCACTAGTGACTTAAGGATGAGGATGAGCCAAAACTAACTTGGACATTGGGAAGGACTAGGTGAGAGGGTCGACGCCATGGAAGAGAATAGTGCAGTAGAAGAAGAAGAATAGTGATTGGCTGGAAGAACCAGCAGAAGAGCTGATAGGTCAGTGGTGGGCGCAGTAGCTCTGTTGTAAATAGTATAAATACCTGGCGCTTCCCTTTTATTAAATATCTCCCTTTGCCTAATCTACCTTTTGTTATAAGCTTATATTTATTTTGTTGGTTAGGGATCAGGCTGGGGGATCCCCAAATGGTGTGGGTGACACTACAAGGGATCAGCTGATGCTTCTGGCCCTGTGCCTAAGGAAAAATGGTAAGGGCTAACCAGACTTCGCCTTTTGGCCTGCCAAATAGCATAGCCCATAGTCAATTTTATGACAAACCCATTCATAAGTTTTACTTCTTCCACTATGCTCTAGAATAGAATGAGACTCCAAGATGACAGGTACTCGCTCTGATGGCTGGAGATAGGGCAACCAGTTTGCCCTATTTTTTGTATATCTTCCCACTCCACCTTGGTGTGGCAGGAGTGCTGAGCTAGCATCTTCTGTATGGGTTCATCCTCATCTGTCCAAGAATCCAAAGTCATTAGGAAATCATTTATCCTCTCAGCTTCAATATTGTTTAAGTGAAAGACAGGCAGCCGCATTAGCCCATCTATGAACATGTGGCGAGTTCCAGAACAATGCTCAATCGTCATATTGTAATGCTGGAGCTTCAAAGCCCAGAGAGCCAACCATCCTGTGGTATCATTCATATTCTGCAACCACTTCAAGGAGGTGTGGTCAGTAACCACTCTGAATGTAGTTCCATATAAGAAAGGGCAATAGTACTTTACAGCAAGCAATACAGCAAGGAAATCCTTCTCAGTGATGCTGTAGTTGCGTTCAGCTTTTGGGAATAACTTTTTAAAGTAGGATGCGGGATGATTTAACCCATGCTCATCCAATTGATCCAAGAAAACTCCAACAGCATGATCAGAGACATCATTAAATAACATGTAGGGCTTTCCATAGTAATGGTGGTGGAGGATTGGCCTTCGTTGTAATAAATTCTTCAAGGTCTCAAATGCAGCTTTTTGTTCAGAACCCCAATGAAATGGAGTGTTCTTAGCCAAGAGGCGGATGAGGGGCTCACTGAGCTGAGCGAATTTTGGGATAAATTGATGGTAATACCCAATCATGTCAAGATACCTGGATATCGTGAAGGGTTTTAGGTGCAGTCATCTTGGATATAGATTCAATCTTATCTTGGAGAGGTTGAATCCCATAGTGAGAGATAGCATGCCCAAATATCCGGATTCTTCTTGAAGAAAGTACATTTGGAGGGCTCCAGTTTGATGTTAGTGTCATGGTTGGAAAATGACATCATAATTGGATCCAACGTTAAGGACAAAACTGCATGTCAGGAGGCCAAGAAGGTGAAGTTGGCAGGCCTCCCTGACCTCAAGCATACCATTGATCAACGCTGGGTTAAGGCGAATTATGCCCAGGTTGGTCCTAAGGATGCAAGAGAATTTTGCTCGTATAACAGCAGGAGCATTAAAACAAACTAACTTTGCAATGGATAAAAACAGTTCTCTTTGGTTTTTAGGTGAATGGGGTCTCAAAAACCGTTCAGTTTTAAAAATTTCCAGCCTAGGTCAGCTGCTCCTACAATCAATTACTCGAGTTTGGTCAATTACCAAATACAGTTTACTGCCTGGTGGAAGTGTGCACCTATTGGTGCACCTCAGCTTAGCCCCGCTTCCTTTAATTGATTGTTTTCCCAATTTTCCTTAGATTCCTCATGTCAAGACCAATCTCTCACTAAGTCGACTTCCTTTATAATAAACCTTTTGCTAGTACACCAATTTATAATTTATGTTATCTTTGACAATACTGTGTGTGGACCTCTTTGAGGAGGTCTTGCGCAATTTAACCATTTATTTTTAACTACTTTAAATTTATCTGCCCATGCACCATTTGGCCTTCCATGTTCTATCCAGCCTAGGGCGCTTATACATTACCCCTTCGAGCACCATGTGGCTCCCTTTTGGTTACTTTCTCTACTTTTAACCATTCTTTACTTAAGTTATTCTAGCTCAAGCACACTCTTCTGTGCCCTAGTAACTTTGGTACTAATGACTTGTTCTCTGGCGTTGGCCCTGATCACTATGCACTAACACGCTGGGAACAGGAGAGTTATAGACACTCCTCTTACATTAGTCAACCCTTTGATTTTATGTGCACAAAATTTTTCCGTGTGGGACTTTCACAAAGTGCAAACGGTGTGCACCAGCTGTTGGCTTTGGCCAAATTAGGTCACACCACTGTCCCATTCTTTCATGAAGTTTGAAGCATCTAAGCGTTCATTTTTGCTACCTCCAACTGGAAAGTACCTACTTGCTTGTACCTGGTGGATATGGAAGCTTCATGGTCTGGAAGTCAAGATTCACCAACTTTCTGCCAAAACAATAAAATCAATTAAACTAATTGGGGATTTCTTTGGCACAATGTTCAGAAGGTGACGGCGGTATCCTCAAAGGTGGGTTTGGGGGTGATGGCCTTGGATAACGTCAGACAACACATTACTGTAATGGGAATAGGGTCATTTAAAACTGAAAATGCGGTTTATAATGGCAATGCCATATATACCACTAAACCATATTTACTCCCTTATGTATCAGATATGGAACGCGCTTCTGTGTATCAGATTACCTCAGATAACCCCCGCTTGACCTCTACCATGACCTGCAGCACCCAGGAGGTGGAAAAGGACTACGTTTACAATATGAAAATGTTTATGCAACTGCAGAAGATATGGTGTTGAATTTTCGGTTTATTAAGGATGGCTGGTTCTCTTATGCGGTAAGGCGGAGTTTTGAATGTCTATTGTATGAAGACAATAGACCAGACGGTGACTATAGTTAAGATATAACTCCTTGGCAATTCTACTTGAAGTTGTATTCTTCTGTCATTACTTAGATGATGGCATGCTGCCCTGATCTTCCTGATTTCAAGTAAATCCTCAACTTAATACAACATAAAATATTAATACTAAAAGCTTATAAATTAAACTATAGAACTGTAGGAATATTGATGATCAATATTTGATTTTTGATATATGATCTTTTTATTAGTATTAATTTGGGATAATTTATAGGGTTTGATGTTCACCACATCTTACCCATGACGCCTCAATTTCAATGGCACTTGGCCAGAGAAAATAACGAGTTTGTTTGAGGGTCTACAATCCATTCAACTTGAGACATACCAAATGTCTTAGAGTTGGTCTCAAACTTGGAAATATACTCAAGACAGCGTTTCTAATGCATCTGAAAATAGCTGAACCGATACTCATTTCAAGCAATTGGCAGCACATACCAAGGCGATTCATACCACTAATTAGTAATTAATTCAATCAAAAACTCAATTAACATTAAAAACTAATTTTGATATAGACCAAAAAAGCCCATGTGCCCGGGTTATTTAGTCAGCTATTATTATAGGTCTGACTAAACCAAAAAAGCCCCCATGCCCATGTCATCATAGTCAAATATTATTAAGTGTAATTGCTAGGCTACAAATCCCAAGTTTGGATATACTTAGGATATTTTTGTTTTTAATTACCAACAATTTATATCCAGTCACCCATTCAACACTTCCCCCTCCTTGACTGGATAAAAGTGGAGGTATTTGTTTTCTCTTGGCCACAACATCCAATTTTTCTTCAACCTTC
>JAKSZP010018623.1:0-130753 GCA_022478985.1 Massospora cicadina | reverse complement strand
AATTGATTTTTTATTACACAAAAATTTGGATTTCAATATATTTAATTAATTCAGATTATGAAAAATCAAGGATTGACATAATTATGGATATTCATGGATGATGGTTATCGCCAATGAGAGTGCTTACATATACTAAGCAGAGAGAATCGCCAGTGAGTGCTGACGATGCTAGCAATAAATACCAAAGATGTGGACAGGCCAGATATGGCTAAAAATATTTTGATCACCCTCTTAATAAAATTATCTTCTAAGCTCCAAATATAATATCTGTTTGCCCATCTTTATTAAGTTTTAGTTAAAAATAGTTAGCTTAGCTTGTAGAGGTGGGACTCAAGATCCCCAGTTGTTAGGTGCTGGGTTAGACTCCTGGAGTGGTAAGCGCAACCAACTCCCAATTTTGAACTAAATGGAAACCCCACGGGAACTTGGGCAACTAGCAGTAACAAGGAAGGAATGGAAGGATTGAAGGGGAGAAAACCTGAGGGAGTCAATAGAGGCCACTGAACCACAATTGTTGGGTATGTCCCATGAGAGGACCTCTGAGCTATAACGGGTGGTCTTGCTTCAGAAGGAGATGTTGTTGGTCTGCTGTATTAGTGGGTTGCCCTGCAAATTTGTAGGAAAAGGTCACCAATGATTGTGAAAAAATCATGGGCCAGCAGTCTTCATACCATTTGACCTGGCACACTAATGGAGTCACCCAGAATTGAGAACGAAAAACTCTTAACACTGGTGCTCACTACTTATGGCTCTGTTAGTGTGCTGGTTGATTAACTTGAGGTTTAGTTAGGAGTGGTGAGAGCCACTGGATCTGTGTTTGGAGGAGGTTGCCACCACCGGAACCTCAGCCCCAGCGTCCAGTGTTCAACGCCTCTTGGAGATGGGGGAAGAGTCAAGAACCTATAACCATTGCAATGACGATGTTTTGGCTCACTGTAAATGGTGGATTCCAGTTGAAGAATATCATCTGGTTAAGTTGGGGGATATGTTAGATCTTTTAATAAGGTGATATTCCTCACATATTAACTAGTTAGTATAATAATTAATTAATAATGATTTTTAATTAATTTGCTAATTTTGATTCTTTATTTTATGGTAATAACCAAATTTGTGCTCCTCAATTGGTTGGGTTGAGCTTTCTTGATCTGCAGGATCAAGAAAGTATCAGGCATGATCCCCAATAAGAAATTGATAGGTCTCAACACCGGTGACTGAGGCCAAGGATGTTGAGATAGATAATATCATCAATTAAGATGACTAATTGCTTAAATTTGATGTCTATAAATATAGGGAAGAGATCCTGGTAGAGTTTTCAGTCAATTTCAACACCGGTGACTTGTGCTGAGGATGTTGAACTAATTGATACTAATTGTATAAGTTCAGCAGAATCTTATCCTGGTGCCAACTCCATGTGAAAATGAATGTGGGATTTCTGGCAGAAAGTCAAATCTATTTCAGAGTACCATCTTATTATGCCAAGAATACCAAACCATTGTATATTAATTAAAATAAAGCCAAATTGAATATCAGCTTTGTGAGAGCATAGGGTGGAATCCATGACAGCATTTTGGTTTAATTTGACACCCGCGACTTATGTCAGGGATGTAAGCATATTTAATTAATTCAGATTATGATGAATCAAGGATTGACATAATCATGGATATTTGAGGATGACAAGTATTGCGGATGAGAGTGCTGACAAATACTAAGCAGGAAGAATCGCCAATGAGTGCTGACGATGCTAGAAACAAATGCCAAAGATGTGGACAGGCAATAAATGGCTATAAATATTTTGATCTCCCTCTTAATAAAAATATCTATTAAGCTCCAAACATTATACTTGTTTGCCCATCTTTATTAAGTTTAAGTTAACACTAGTTAGCTTAGCTTGTAGAGGTGGGACTCAAGATCCTCAGTTGTTAGGTGCTAGGTTAAAAAACCTGGAGTGGTCAGTGCAACCAACTCCCAACATTGAAGTAGATGGAAACCCTGCAAGAACTTGGGCAACTATCAGTAAAAAGAAGGACTGGAAGGAGAGAAGGGGAGTAAACCTGAGGGAGTAAATAGAGGCTGCTGAACCACAATTGTTGTACATGTCCCATTAGAGGACCTCTGAGCTATAATGAGTGGTCATGCTTCATAAGGAGAAGTTGTTGGTCTTCTGGGTTGATGGGTTGCCCTGCATATTTGTGGGGAATGGTCACCAATGATTGTGAAAAAGCAAGAGCCAGCAGTCTTCATACTTTTTCGCCTTTCACACTAATGAAGTCATCTAGTATTGTTAATGAAAAGTTCTCAACACCATCATAAGAATGTTGTTGGGTTACTCAGCAGCCAGTCCTTCACTTGGATAATAGTGAGGCGGAGAGGTTTTATGACCTCTTAATGATCACCAACAATTGGGAGGATGAGGATGAGCCAATACAGAAAATGTTAGCCCAGAACTCCCACAACACCAAAGTGGAGAGTGAAAAATTGTACAAGCAAGCTTTTATTTATCATAACAATCACTTTAGCTACTACAATTCGATTCAAACACCAAATTTGGATAATCACACACAGGAAAGATGGGCGACTTTAATAACAAAAATAATATAGTATGGGTGAGCGTCGCAGCAAGTGGTGCACTTAACGGTGCAACTAAGGGCAAGAAACGCCCTGGAGAGGGACCAGGAACCCAATCTGCAAAGAAATCGCAAACTCAGACACCATCTGGGTTTATGGTATTTACTGTAAAGCATGCGCAATACATGTACATTCAATTCAACTAACCTTTGTCAAAGGTGAAACACAGGATCAGACTCTTCCTTGGGGATGAGTCACTGACCCTGTGGGAGAAAACATGTGAGGCACAGCCCTCACTTTTCCCTCACGCGGTGTACGTAGCCACTAATAACATGGGCTGTGGCTGGATCGAATTGGCTTTGAAACAGCAGATGAAGCCGATGCTGCAGCAAAAATCTGCGTGGAAATTGCCCTCCTCAAGGGCAAAAAAATTGTGTGCACCGCGTGCATCAGATGGAACAAAGCACAAACTTTGTTCATCTCTTTTGAATTGCTTCCCACCAACCTTCCTTGTAAGGTAATCAAGGAGGAGCTCTGCAAAGGTCTTGTGGCCTATGGAGAAATTCAGCAACTCAGTTTACAGCGATTTTGCTTAATGCCCAACCTGTGCACGGGCAAAGCTATTGCTGTAATCAACCCCTTCACAGAAGTGGAAGAGGATTTATCCAGAATTCCCCACGCAGCAGAATTTCACTTCGCAGATGGGGGCCAGTTGGATGCATTCTGAGTTACACCATAATGCACACCACCCGTTTGCAACCACTGTGGCTTACTGGGCCACAAGGAACATGCATGCCCTGTAAAATAGGGCTTAATGGATATTGATTTTTGTGAAGAAGCTATGGATGAAGATAATGAAAACTTCACAAAATGACTGATGGCCACCACCCATTCCACTGGGGTGAAGATGGACTATACTCCATTGTGGACCCAGTTACAAGTAAACAGCGTAAAGCAGCACAAAAAGCCTGCAAGAGAGCAGAGGCTGATGCAGCGGCACACGCGGAATCCGCCATTAACTATGGACAAATTCAGGAGGATATTTCAGATATTCACCAAACCAACCAATAAGAACAATATGTCCAGGTCAAAAATTTTCACAGTAACCAGACTGAGCCACAAAGCGTCATCAGTCATGCACATGCTGAGGAACAATGCAACTGCAATTTGGGTGAAAATGCGGTGCACAATGCAACAAAGTTGAACCTCAAAAAATATAAAATTCAATCAACAAACCACATCAAATCAACATGAGACCTGTGCAGGAAAAGTTGATGCAAATGCAAAAAACTGCAATTCCCTTGAATCATTGGGTCAGATCAAGGTAACCAACAATGGCAGTGAAAGAGTTGGAGTACAGACGTGGAGCATGGCCAAAACGAGCTGCGGTGGGATAGGACCAGAGGGTCCTCCCAACTGCTCCTGAGGTGCCGCGGGCACCTCACGGTCAATAGGGACGTTAAACATCGCAGGAGCCAGGGCCCATACGTTCCAAACCTAAAAGCTGGAATTCCTGCAAAAACCTCTTGTAGACATCTTGGCCATCAAAGAAACCCACTGCCTACAAGGGGAAGAAGAATCCTGGTCAACCAGGGTCGCACCATCACAATCAGTATGGATGTCTCACTGTGGGGTGATAGTCCAAAACAACAAAAAATTTAAAAATTACAAATTCATCATCACACTTACACGGTTGAGTCCTGGTAGCAACAATCACATGCCAAGATGAAATAAATTCATTAGCATGTATCTGCGCAACGTGCACTGCAACTGAGAGAAAAAAAATTTGAAAAAATTTCTACTCTTACCCTCCCACCAGATATCATCATGTTAGGCGATTTCAACTTCTGGGATAACCTAATACAGACCGATGGCCTAATCCCAGGGGATACCAACCTGGACACATTGAATATCGCACAATGAAGGCATCTCTTGGCTTACAGGATGCTCTTCCCCCCAATTCACCAATCCTTCCCCATATGACAAGACCCAACATACATGAGAGACTGCTCATATTGATGAGTCATATTGACCACATCCTCATCCCACAATCCCACCACTCAAAAATCTCCAAATTTACAATAAAAAAGATCAATTTTTCTGATCACCAATTAATACGGTGCAGTTAGTGCCAACTTAATCCCGCACACAGGAGTCACCTTGGAAAGCTTCACCCAGAAATATAAAATTGTCTGAGATATCTAACTGGGTTGAAACAAGGCTACAAACCCAGAATTTACAGCCCCATTCACTTCGGATCCCATTGGAACATGGGAAAATTTCAAAAAAGATTTAATCAACAAAACCTGACATTGCATCACACAAGTACACCGCGGACAAAGCCACAATCAAGTGTACCTTGGCAGAACTAGAACACCTGGAAATAAAATACTCCGAGATCTAGCTATAGCCCTAATTGAGGACGCAAATGGGCAGAAATTTCAGCCTGACTTAACAATCTCATCTTTGAACACCAACACAGAATCAAAGTATTGAACAAAGGTAAGTTCATAAAGGAAGGCGAAACCTGCTCGACATACTTTTTCTGCCAATTCCACTCCTGCAGAAACCAGCCCACATGCACACAGGTCTGCAAGACCAATGGCACCATGGCAACTGACCCTGAGGAGGTCAAGGTGGAAGTACACCTCTATTACACCAAATTATATTGCAATATGCCAACAGATCCACAAAAAATTAAAAAATTTATTCAAACTGCCAAGATACAAAGTACACCACCAAATTACAATATACTATCCCTTATCACATGGGAGGAGCTTTGGGAAACAATTTGCGGTGCACCACGTAGGAAATGCCCAGGGCCTGATGGGATACCCTATGAATTTTACAAAAAATATTTTTAACAAATCGCCCCCTCCTATTGGCATCAATGAACCAGAGTTTGTTGGAAACACGCCTATTACCAGGAGGCCATGAATCCTACGTTATAACCTTGTATAAAAAGGGTGACAAGTTGGACTGGACAACTGGCGCCGAATTGCACTCTCCAACACTGACACAAAAGATCTAACAAAAATTCTAGCAGCTAGATTAGGTGCAATTGCATCTGACGCCCTATCACCCAACCAGTTTGGGTTTACTCCAGGGCGTTCAATCTGGAACAACATACACCCTGTTGCAAACATTTGCCAATCTAAAGCAACTGGTGCCCTGGTCTTCTTGGATCAGGAAAAGGCATATGACCGTGTTAGCTGGCCATACCTAAAAGAATGTATACATGCCTTCAAACTCCCACCAAGATTCATAAAATGGGCGATGCTCCTAATAGAACTGCAACCATAGCTGTATGCGGCCCTGGATTCCTAACAAACAATATCAAACCACACAGAGGGCTCAAACAAGGGGATCCCCTCAGCCCACTGCTATATAATTTCAGCTTTGACCTGCTCCTCCGAGTAACTGACTCACGTCTCATGGGGATAACCGCACAAGGACAACCAACAGTCAAGATACTGGCCTTTGCAGATGACTGCGTAGCAGGTATAGCAAACAATGAAGATGTCCGACAGCTGGAACACACTATAGAGGAATACTCCAAGGTGAACAATGCATTGCTCAACAAAAGGAAGACAGAAATCATCCTCTTAGGCAAATACACAAACAATCGGGCCACAACATCAGAACCTCACACCAACACTCGAAGAAAAAAAACCAATTATATTACCCTTTGCAACACCTCCCACCACCACTCCTGTCTGACACCTTGGAATCTGGCTAGAATCAGGGGATAGGCTAATGAGACAATGGAAAGTAACCTGTTACAACGGGTATCCAAACGCTTCGCCTCCCTCAAGGGAAGAACCTCAGGATTAACAGGACGAGTTACAGTTGTTAACTCGCTCATCCTCCCAATACTGTGGTACCAGGCCCATGCGATAGCTTTCTCACCTACCTTTATTCTCAATTCGCGCGCTTATCCAGGGCTGGCTGTGGCCTGGCTCTCACCCTCTTATACGGATGGAAACACTATTTGGCCCACACTCAAGCGGAGGCATGGGACTAATAGATTTTGAGAGCCATGCTAATCACATCCTAGGTACCTGGATAAAGAAATTCCTTGCTCCAGACCTCCCGCAACAACGTTGGTCCAGAGCAACAAGGACTAACTTTGCACAGGCGCTCAAATTAACCAACCCACATAATCCACCCAGACTACTTTCATACCTTGCCAAGCACCCTACTGCAACAGGTCCGCATGGAACCTCCCCTCATTTCAAACATATCCTCCGAACTATCTGCCATATGGGATGGACCATAGAGAACATGGGTTCTATACAGGGAAGGGGACGACCCAGCCCCCAATTCAAATTAAGAAACCCAGAAAACCACCCCCGGAGGGATATGCTCGCAATAACCCCAAGCATAGCTAGGATAGAATACCTAGATATGCTGGACATTCCCTATGATTTAACCACACAGAAAGCAATGTGGAAAATGACACACCACCCACTCCTACAACCAAGGATAAGAGCAAACGCCTGGCGCTGTTTGAGAAGGACCTATAGGACGGCGAACCGCTCCAACTCCCTCCACAAAACATGTGCAGTATGTGGAGGGGAGGGATCCCTACATCACCGCCTAGAAACATGCCCCCCAACCAAAGCTATATGGCAGGAAGTCGCACGCCTGCTCAAGATTCAAAACGAACAGGAATTCTCAATATCAAAGAGTATCTTCGCGCTCCAGATAGAGTCACCAATCCCATCTACCCTCCGCTCCCTAATAATACCCATTGCAATGTGGACAATACACACAATTTCATTAGATGCGTTCAAGGGGCACGGTCCCAACCATTAATGGGATTATTAACAGATTTCATGTCCACTTACTAGAGCATTTCCAAGCCTGGCTCTATATATGAGACCAAGACAAAAAGCGCTCATGGAATCATGGTTCCCACTCTGGTTTCTCCACACAGACCCTTTCCTTCACACCTGCTCCATAGCAGGGAAACCCCCTCGGAGTAGTGCACCAATCCCCCCATACCTGGCAGTCCCGCTGGCAACAGGGGTAACTTGAGTACCCTGGGATGCCCAATTAATATATTTCTTAGTTATCTTCTTAGTTTCACATATATTTGGTAATGTCTGTCCCCTGGTCAGCTTACCTCGGTTAAATAAAAAAAATCTTTCTGAAATATGAAATGGGGTGATCAACCACATGCTTATCTTTTTGGGCTCAGATAGCTCCAACTGCATAATCAGTAGCATCAGTAAACAGCATAAAGGGTTTACTATAATCAGGGTGGTGCTGTATTGGCCGTTTCTAAAGCAGTTTTTTTAATGTTTCAAAAGCAGCTTGTTGTTCCACTCCACAATGGAAAGGGGTGTTTTTAGTTATAAGACGTAAGAGGGGCTCACTTAGCTGAGCAAATTTGGGGATGGATTGATGGTTTACCCCATCATGACCAAAAACACCTGAATATCACGGAGGGTTTGGGGGCAGGCATCTTGGATATCGCCTTGATCTTATCTTGGAGAGGCTGTATCCCAACTGAGGAGATGGCGCGACCCATGAAGTCCAACTTCCTTTGGAAGAATGTACATTTGGAGGGCTTCAGCTTAATTGAGAGGCCTACAAACGTTGGAAAACTTCCTTTAAATGAGAATGATGCTCAAAAAAGGTTCATGGAGAAGATGCTGATATCATATAGATATACAATCATGCAACTAAGCTTTAAGTCTTGTATATGTGATCCATTTCATGCTAAAAAATGTGGGAGCATTTAACAACCCTTGTGGTAGTTGGGTAGGTTGAAAATACCCTAACTGAATATAAACACACACTTTTCCTGGTTTATTAGAGAAAGGTCCATTTGCCAGTATCCGCTAGCCAAGTCCATGGCGGAAAAAACTTGGACCTAGAGAGTTGGGCCAGCGCGTCATAAATTATGGGAATGAATAGCTGTCCTTCTAGGTGAGATTATTTAAATTGTGGTAGTCCATATCTAAACACAATCTCCACAATTCTTCTTTTATATTAATAGCAGCGGGGGTGACCAAGGGCTTTGTGACGTCACCAGCAGCCCTGCGTCCAGTAGCTGTTTAAACTCTATCTTCATCTGGTGTCCTCAACTTTCAATTTCTAATAAGGCTTGTATAAAATAGGCTTGGCATCGCCAACATCTATGGTGTGGTACTAGCCCTTCATATGCCCATAGTCAGTATCAGATCTGGAGAAAATATCACTATATGACTCCAATAAGAATGAACTGTATTATGTTCATTGGGAGTTAGATCATCCAAAATCTGAACGCTGGGCAAAGCGCATATCATATATACATTGGGTATTACATATCTAGAATAGACCTAATATAATGGACTTGGTGGATTTTATCAATGGGAAACAACAGGGCTTTTTCAATCTCTTAATACTTCTTTACAACTATGTCATTGTTAGTGAGATTCCCCAGAAGAAGGTTGATAGGTCGCTGGTAGGCATTGTCTAAGATACCTGGCAACACCCAAGGTTCTAAAGGGCTTATTACATCTGTGCTTGTTAAAAGCAGAAGGCAGTTTTGGGGGATTTGCATAGTAGTTTTGGTGTCTATAACCTTTTGTTCACCCGCTTTGACTACTACCTCCTCTGAAGCATACAATGGAATGCCCTCTAAAACATCCACAGAGTCAGGCAGCTTTTTTGTGTTTCTGCCTGATTTGGTATCTGTAAGGGTGGGGGCGGAAGAAGGATACTCAACTACGCATTTATATTCCATCTTCTTAGGCTTATCATCTGTAAAAACTAAAGGAACTTCATAGTCTAGAAGGGAGAGATATCACTGTCATATTGATGATTAATTCATACCTAATCATAGATTGCGTGCAGATGAGTAGGTCGTAAGCGTCATTTATTAATACCACAGCATAAGCAGCCAGTAGGAGTTTCCCAATACATATGGGTAAAGAAGAGTAGGCTACAATAGCTCTCATATTGTTAGGCCCAGTAGTTACAAAATCTTATAAATAGTCCAGGTTGGGAGCCAACTTAATTTTATTGATGAGCTTTGATGAGACAACATTTACTGGAGCACCCATATCAAGGATGGCTAGAACGCGAACCTTATTGATGACAACCTCAACCTTAGTTATTGCCTTACCCAAGGTAGGGGGAGTGCGAGAACTTCATTTAACTAGAGAGTGGAGGCAAGGCGCTGAGCCATCGCAGGGTAGTTATCTTTATTAGATTGGAGGGTATGAACCTTCTGGGTGGATTGGATCACTGAACCAATAAGTTGATCAGCATCACTAGCGTTATCAATCACCTCTGAAAACCTCAACAACTGTTGAAGATAAGTCATTCTTGGTATTATGGCTACATCAATTCATTAAGCCTCAACATATCCGGAACCTGAACTTCCATTGGAGCTCCCAAAATATAGTATACGCATCTTCACCACCCCCTTCAGACTCATCATCAGAGGGATTGTCAATACACCTCAACGAGTTACTAAGAGAAGGCGGAGAAACCGGCTTAATTCCTTCACAGGGGAGGGCTTTTCACTCTCATCTACCAAATTGCCTTTTGAAGGGAGCATCGTGGTTGTACCAGCTTTTGGGGGAGAAGTTGGAAGTGTAATCGCTTTGACGTTGCCCTTAGGAGTGATCTGCTTGGGCTTCCCCATAACGGCAAATTTTGAACTAACGGCAGATGAAGTTGAGGCTGAGAAGATTGAGGCAGCGGCTTAGGTG
This sequence comes from Massospora cicadina, assembly GCA_022478985.1. NCBI lineage: Eukaryota > Fungi > Entomophthoromycota > Entomophthoromycetes > Entomophthorales > Entomophthoraceae > Massospora > Massospora cicadina. Next base: position 120,479 of record JAKSZP010018623.1, on the reverse strand, counting down.
GGTGTAATGCATAATTTCCATTAGTAAACTGCTCGGAAAGGGAGGAACCAGGAAAAGTGATAACTGACTTCACTGGATAAACTTTTGAACCTGAAGCTAGAGTGGAGCGCTGCCCCATAATTGGTAATATTTCCTGGCTATTCTCACATGAGGGAGGAGTAATTTGTCGCTGAAGTGCTGAAGAAGCTGGGTTCCATAATGATACAGCCATGGAAGAGGCTGGAGGGGTCAGAGTTTATTCTCTTTTTGGAACTTTTTGCGGTGATTCAGGTTTATGAAGTCAGCCACAGCTAGTAATGCCTCTTTGATATCCTGTATCATTTGAAAGATATGCTTAACTGAGGAGATATGTATGGCTAAAGAGGGATACGACGCCAAGCTAGACACTATAGAAGCAATAGCATCATCTAGTGGAAGAAGTTTGGCCAGCAACAGAGGTTGAGCTTTGCTATAGAATCGCTCAACAAATAAGGGGATTAATTCTCCCTCTTGCAGGATAAGGCACATAAAGGCCTGTTTTAACCATTGCAAACTTTGCATGGTTGCAAACTCGTTAATCGACGCTTTTTTAACCTCTGACCAGGTGGTAAGTGTTGTCATTTGAGTAACAATGATCTCTAGAGCCATCCTACTCAAGCAGGAAAGGTTTAACTTTGTTTTTGAAGATCAGTTGCTCCTTCCATCGCAGATTCATAAACATAAAGGAAGGAGGAGATATTGCCTTCACCAGATGTGAACTTATCCCTTAATGGTGGTTTAACAATTTTAGGGGTGGGCTTATATGGGCCTTGAGGAGTGTGTTGCTCAAACCCTTTTGAGGCGAGCCAAAGCACTGGCAAGTTGATTCTTTAATGCAGCTAGCCTTATTTCCAGAATAGAAGTCATTTTGATGTTATACAGGGCCCCCTGTAGTGAGCACCAATTGTTGAATTTTTGGTGCTGTAGATGCTCAGTTTAGTGCTTATTTCACAAAAATCCAACAATGGGGTTGATACCACAATTATAATAAAAAAATTTAAGCTCCAAAAACTTAGGAAATTAGGGACTTTCAAAGTTTTATTCTGCCAGCCCAGGATAAGGGAAAAATCGTACCTCTTAATCTTGGATCATTCAGTAGTTACCTGTATTGAGGCTCAAAGGAAAAAAATAATAAGTTTTGAATAGCTTATACTAGTCTGAAAAAGAAAAATATGTGAAATCAGCCTATTGATATTGGAAAACCTGCTTCATTTAGGAGGAATGATTTAAGGGAATTATTTTAGGGTAAGACTTAACTGTGGGGCAATGACTTAATATATTTGAGCCAATTTTCTTTCTCAAAAAAAAATTCACCTCGGGGGACCCTGGCTACGCCTATAAAAGGAGATGGTTACCATGTAGGTGCTGGATTTGGACTGGTAGGGGCTGGAGGAGATTCCTCTAATGGACATCCCATAGTCCGCCACAAAGTAAGAGTAATTGTCAGGCAAAAGCAAGCTAGAGTTAGACTAGCCTGCCAGCTCAAGTGCCAAAGCATTTAAATGGCAAACCAGAATGCTTTAGGCTCTGCAGCCGGAATGACAGTTATGGAACTCGGAAGGAGTTCCGCCAATAATTGCCTATGAGCCATAATCGCATATAGACAAATAATGAAATACCAGATGAGCATGGCCATAAAACCTGAAGGGTTTTGGAATACCAGCGGAGAAGGCGTTTTGTTTTTCAAAATAAATGATTGAAATAAGTGAAAGGATCTTTTATTGGAAAGATAAAGGAAGAAAATTAGCCAAAAATTTTCCCAGTGCAAGGCAACTGATTAAATATTATTTGATTGTGAGGAGTCAATCAGGGATTGATTCCCTCAAATTCACCTAACCCAGCGAATTTTCTGAGGAATGGAGCAGATAATCTCAAATAAAACTGACATTGAAGGATTTGGCGGCAGGCAGAGTCACTGTCAGTTCAACCTCGAGCACCTGAACCAAAGCTTGAAAGTGTTTCCATCAATTAATGCAATGGCATATAACCTGATGAGACATGGGAATTCCCAAGGCTACCCCATGTAGGGGATGTCCCATTTGGTTGGAAATGGGTTCAGGATGCCCAACCTGCCCATGCCCGGTCACTGGGCCTTTTATTCAGTCAAATTAGTTTTGTCAGCTGAAACTCCCATTTTACTAGATAAGGGTTTCAAACTATCGATGATGATTTCTGAAGATACCTTCTGCACATCGGGGATCATCCCCAACAATTTAGAGGGGGAGTTGGTATAAGCAATCGTGTGGTTACTGAGTCAAAACCATCCACAATTCCAGCCAATAAATCAACATCTGGCCCATTTTGAGTATGCATTTCCCAATTGACAGGCTTAAATCCAATTGGTTTTTAGAATCCTTGACTTAAATTTGGTGATATCAGTGCAGATCTCCTTAATACAATAGACAAGTATGGCTGAGGTAAGTGAGGTACCAGGGGAGGAATCTGAAGAGGGAAGGCTGTTACTCAGCACTTATCTACTATGTGGGCGAGGTCACCCTGGGTAATGAGGGGTACAGCTGCCCTCTTTGGACCCTTTTTATTTGGGAACGGGAAGATTGCCTGATCCACGCACAAGGGAGATTCCCCTGATTTACATTACCCTTTCCTTTTTCCAAAGGAAGGTCACCAACAACATGAAGCTGCATAAAGGCCACATTTTTTTGAGCCTTGGACAATTTGATCGCCACTACAGTCGCAACTTTTTTGGGGAGGATGGGGAGCATTAGGATGGGACTCATGGAATGCCTTGAATAGTTCCATGCAATTAGTTCAATCGTGAGCCTTGACCCAACTGTTCTCATAGGCCATATACCCCTTCCATGCAACGAGATACTGAACCAACCGCCAGGATCTTCAGGACCTCAAGATGTTTTCCTCCTCAGCTTCCTCTGCATCCTCTATCAAAATTGATTCAGGTTCAGTGGAAACAATCCCTTTAATGGGGACAACTGAGACATGTGGAAGATGGGGTGATGTTTCCAATGAGCCGGAAGTTTTAACCAGAAAGCACCATTCCCCAAGTCTTCTACCACCAGATGGGGACCCAAATGCTTGCTTGCAAACTTCTGGGAAGGTACCCGCATCCTCAGATGGCGAGTATCTAACATAACATGCAAGCCCACCATGATATCATAACCAGGAAGCCATTTAGATCCACAAACCTCTTATAATCATTGATAGCCTTTGTGAGGTGCTCCCACACTAAGAATTGTTTAGACTGAATGTGCTCAACATGATCTGTGGCAACAGGAACCTCATGACGCAGACTGAGACCGGCCAAAAACGAGGGATTGTAACCCAACATCACTTTATAGGGAGAAAACCCCATAGAAGCGTGAGTTCCTTTATTGTAGTAAAATTGAGCAAGAGGGAGGTCATCGGCACAGGTATCTTGTGCGGCCAACATGTAACAATGCAGATACTGTTCCAAAATTTAGTTAACTCGCTTGATTTTGTCCATTGGACTGGGGATGGTACATGGTGGAATGACAGGGGGTGATTTTTAAAATGGTTAAAAGCTCATTCTAGAACCACACTGTAAATTGGGGCCATGGTCACTGATGATCTCCTGCGGGAGACCAAACATTGAGAACACATGGGTATAAAGAGACAAGCGGTTTCTTTGGATGTGATTTTGGAAGCATAGGGAATAAATTGGGAAATCTGGAGAAGCGAAAGACCACCACCATCACTTCTGTAAACCCATTAGAACAGTGGAGTTTAACAATAAAATCCACGGACACTGATGTCCATGGACCTTCCACCTGTTGTAATGGGTGTAGGAGACCATTTTTCCTGAGCAGTCCAACTTGGCTTGAGCACAAATAATGCAATTGGCGATCCAGGCTGGAACTTCCTTAGTTAAGCCCACCCAGTTATAAGTCTGCTTAATCAATTTGATGCATTTCTTAGTGCCCAGATGGCAGATTGTGGGAGGGTCGTGATGTGCTCAAAACACCTTGGCTCTAAGGGGAGGAGGAACCCAAGCCTGCAACTAAAAATAGATGAGACCCTTCACCAAGGAATACAGGGAATATTTGTGGGTCTGAAGAGATAATTGCTCAAGTAACTCTACTCATTTGGGGTAGGACGTCTGTGCTGCCAAAACATGTGATATAAGTGGAGCATCCGGAGCTAACTCTACTGAGGCGATCACAGGCAGGACAATAGATAGGATTTAGGTGATGGGGATCACAGTAATCAAGTCCACCTCTGATTCCGTGGGGCAATGGGATGGCTTGTGGCTAAGAAAGTCGGGAAGCACATAAAATGCACCTTTCATGAATTAGTATTTAATATTGAAACTGCATAAATCCCAATAGCTATGATACTGCTTGTGTGCCATCCTTTGTGGTTTATGGAAATACAAAAGAACTTGGTGGCCCATACGCACAGTTAACTCATGCTGTGCATCCTGTAACAGGTACTGCCAATGAGTCAATGTCCATGCTACAGCCGCCAATTTCTTATTGTAAATGGCCAATGATTGCTCAGTTGAAAAGAACTTCCAGGAAAAGTAGGCAACCGGGTGATTAAGCCATCATTACTCTTGGATAAGAACTTCCCCAACTGCTACTGCTTAAGCATCACAAGCGAAGATATATGGTTTGAAGGGTTCCACGTGTTTTAGAATAAGGGGTGATAAGAATATCTCTTTAATTGACTCAAACGCCTGCTGGCATTTGGGGCCCAACGAAAAGCACATTCTTACCTGTGAGGGGGTGGAGTGGAGCAGCCAACTGGGAAAGGGATGGGAAAATTTTTTAGGAAAATAGTGGTACCCAAGAAACTCTGTAATTGTTTCTGGGTTGTTGGAGTCAGCCACTTGCATATGGCATGTAACTTGATGAGCGGAATTGCATAACCATTTTTTAAAACTAGGTTTTCAAGAAATGTAACTTTTTTCTCTCCAATTACTATCACTTTTAGTAACTTGATTTGATTCAAACAGCGTAATTTGATAATCAACACCAGGCGAGATAAGTATGAATAATAAGGTAAAGAGCTGGGTGAACGCAGTAAAGGGCAGCGGACCTGGACCTTCACCACCCAAAGGTACCAAGCGCACAGGTACAAACATAAATCTCAGCAAAATTAAAAAACCTGAGGTGGAGCATCCCACAGGTTACATCAATTTTTTGGTAAAATACTGCAGCTATATGGAAGTATTTCACTCGCAACCACTGTCATTGGTGGAACATGGGATATGAGTTTTCCTAGGCATAGAAACACCAACAATGTGGGAAAATTTCAGCAAAGACCAAAAAAATTTTCCCACACGTGGTGTACTTAACCCATACTATCCGCAGAGGTTGGGTAGATCTTGGGTTCAAAACAATGGAAGAAGCGAACAAAGCAGCGAAGGTCATAGTGTTACTCGACCTTCCTGACAGACAGCAATTGGTCCCAACCAAACACACCCGTTGGACTGAATCCAAAGGCATTTTCATAATTTTTGACTATCTTCCGACCACACTGGCGCGCACAGTAGTAGAAAGACATCTCCAAGAAGGCTTGGAAACCTACGGAGAAATTAAAGAATATGAAATGCAATGATTCCAGCTGATGCTGACCCTTAGCACGGGGAAGGCAATTTCAATAATTTCACCAAATCAGAATGTAGTAGAGGATATTACAAAAATCCCCCACATCACATCCTTTACAATTGATGGGAAAAAATACCAGCTGTTCCATGAAACAGTGGAAAGCGTACCCCCCATTTGCAACCACTGCCAGGCCTTTGGGCACAAGATTCATGCTTGCCCCATAAAAGAAGGCCTGAGAGAAATGGAATTCTGTGAAGAGGAAATGGGCTAAGACAACTCAGAATATGTCAAAATCATGGATACTACACAAGCCTTCAACTGGGGAGAACACGGGCAATATAAAATAATTGACCCTATTTCCCCAAAAGAACAAAAAATGGCCAAACAAGCTCATAAGCTGACCACGGCCAAGGCAAATGCCTCGGAGGAATCAATTATATTGCTGGAGAAGATCCAAGAAGACATGGAGGAATTTGAGTCCATGAACTAATCAGATCCCGTGGAAAACCATACACCCAATAAAACCAGTTTGAATACAGTGGAACCCAATTTAGAAATGAATGCAGCAAAATTGGGGTTCAGTGCACCCCCAGAAATTGCGGAATTTAACCCAATCTGGAAGGAAAATCAACAATGGAATGCTCAAGAAAATAATGTGGCTAATAAAAACCCACAAGTGCACCACAATAACATATTAAAACCAAGTAAAGCCAAGAGAGGAGCAAAAACTGCGGCGATGAAAGGGGCAGAATACACCCCAACTCCTACTCATGGTTATGCTCTCCGCAGCAGAGGTGCAGTGGAGAGCAATGTGAGCGAGGGAGTAGGGCTGGGAGGCCCTGCTAACTGCTCCTGAGGTGCATCGGGCATCTCAGTAGAGATAGGGATGCTGAACATAGTGGGACTCAAAGCCTTAACGTCCTGGGCCAAGAAGTTGAATCTCCTACAAAAACTTACCTGTGGATATCCTGGAGGTGCAGGAAACCAACTGTCCACAGGGAGAGGAGGAGGCATGGGAAAAATGCTCCTCCCAACAATATCGTTTTGGTCGCTCCACTGTGGGGTGATAGTATGCGTGAACCAAAACTTTAAATTTATTAATAAAAATTCATTCCTGGAAAGCCACGTACTCGCCATAACCTTCTCATGTCACACTGAAGTGCACACAATAGCCAGTGTGTATGCCCAAATGGTGCACATGACTGAAGAGAATTTTTCACAGCCCTAACACAACTAAATCTACCAGCAAATACTTTCATAGTGGGAGACATGAAATGCTGGATTAACCCAGAGATAGAATGATGGCCATACACAATGGAGATAAAACAAGGGCAAGTGGAACTCCAAGTACTGAAGGCCACCCTGGGCTATATGATCCACTGCCAAAAGGCAATCCCTGATTCAAAACATGACACTCCAACATGTACACAATGGTACACTTGTCTCTATGTCGAGGATAGACCTAATACTCGCATCAATAATTTTCTGTCACCAAATTCAAAAATTTAAAACTGCAAAAATCGAATTCTCTGACCATCTGCTTGTTTTGGTATCTTATAAACTGACGGAGACAAGCACCCAAATGGTGCAGAATAATCCCAGAAAGTTTAGCCAACTCAGAATTTCAATCCTGGATGGAGGAAATATCCTCAACCCGGGATTTTCAAACACCTTTTTCTTGGACCCACTAACCACCTGGGAAAACTTCAAAAATCAACAACCCAACAAATTAAACATACATCATCTAGAAGACACAGGGCAGTTTCAGCCATTATCAAACACACATTGGATGAAATTGACCATCTAGAAAACAATGTACCAAGAATGGGATACAGCCATAGATGGGGTCGCAGATGGGCGGAGGTTTCTGCTCAGCTAAACACCCTGATCTGAGAACACCAACACTGAGTTAAAGTCCAATATAAAGGCAAAAATATAAGAGATGGAGAAATTTACTCAGGCTACTTTTTCCGCCAATTCCACACCAGGAAAAATACAATAGATTGTACACAGGTCTGTCAACTGGACAAATCCATTGCAGAAACACCCAAAGAAGTCACGACCAAATTGCACAGGTTTTATACAAAATAGTATAAATCTGAGCCAGTCAAACCAGAAAAAAAAATCCTTATAATTGCACATATTGACACCGCAGTTTGAAATAACAATTTAGTTTTCTGATATCGTGCGAGGAATTATGGGAAGTAGTATGTATTGCAGCAAGAGGGAAATGCCCTGGACCTGATGGGAATCCATATGAATTTTATATAAAATATTTTACTAACATCTCTAACATTCTTCTAGTTCAAAGAACAAGTGTATCATGGAAATATTCCTCATACCTGGAGGCAAAGAAGACTACACATTCACTTTATTCAAGAAAGGAGATATATTACCATCTAGTACTAAAAAAGAAAGGAGATATATTAGACCTATCCAATTGGCGCCAATTTCCCTAACCAACACAGATATAAAAGTTTCACAAAAACTATGGCTAAATGACTAGGAGAAATTGCAACTGATGCGATATCCCCATCAAAATATGGATTTGTCCCAAGAAGATCCATATGGGATAACATCCACACTGTTGCAAATGTCTGCCAGTCCAAAACCTCTGGAGCACTTGTCTTTTTAGACCAACAAAGGGCATACGACAGGTGAACTGGACCTATCTTAGGGCCTGCCTTCAGAAATTCAAGCTTCCAAAAAGATTTATAAATTGGGTAATGTTGTTTACAGAGTCTGCAACCATGGCTGTGCAGGGAGCAGGCTTCTTAACCAACCCAGTTATCCCACAGAGAGGACTCAAACAAGGAGACCCCTTAAGCCCTCTACTCTACAACTTTAGCCTAGACCCCCTAATCTGAAATACAAACACACTGCTCAAAGGAATTAACGTCAAGGGCCAACCACCAGTCAAAATGATGGCCTTCGCTGATGAATGTGTGGTGGGCATATCCAACAATCAGGACTCTTGCAGAATTGAGAATATAATACAAGACTATTCAGCCTTAAGTAACGCATCACTTAACACTGAGTAAACGGGAATTATACTCTTGGGAAAATATCAGACCCATCGGACGCTATCTACTCAGGGCAACAAACTAATACAACATTAAGACTCCTCACCAGACATAGGAGGCGAAAATCAGCTATGACCCCACTGAAACTTCCATTTATCACTAGCCAACAGCTAGCCCTGTTCGTCACTTGGGAGTATGATTGGAAGTAGGAGATTACGCTAACCCCATGATGTAAAATCAACTTCTAGACAAAATAACAAAACACATTGCATCCTTACATGGACGCCAAACAGGTCTAACAGGAAGGGTTAAAGTAGCCAACTATATGATTCTATCAATAATATGGTTCACGGCCCATGCAATCGCTCACTCACCATCCTTCTTCAACACAGTCCAATCCCTATTACAAGGATGGCTATGGTCCGTCCACAACCCCCCTGTACGCCTCAAAACCCTATTTGGCTCTAGAAGGAATGGATGTATGGGGCTTAATAATTACGTAGAGCAAGCAACCCATATACTGGGATCCTGGATAGCTCAGGTGACTGGCCCAGATCTTCCAGATACACACTGGGCCAGAACAGCTAGATATAACTTCACACGTGCACTACAATTAAGAAATACAGATCACCCAAACACATTAATCAAGTATCTGACATCCCATTCCACAGCTGCAGGACCACACGGCACTCCTGCACCTTTCAAATGAATACTCCTAGCCATGAGAAGAGCGACATGGCAGATTCACATAAACAACTAAACCAGTCACCGAGGCGCCCTGAAGGCTAACTCAAAGACAGGAGATCAATGATAAAATAGTCACAGACAATATAGTAAGCAAAAGCCAAAATACCATAGCCAGGATAGATTACCTGGACCATATGGACATACCCTACAACCTGGAGACCCAAAGAAGAGTCTGGAGATACATACATCACCCTCAACTCCAACCCAGGATAAGAGCACATGTATGGAGGTGCATGAGGAGAGTATACAAAACAGCTGAACAGTCAAATGCCAATCACACCTCATGTGCAATATGTGGTCAGTATGGAATCCTAGCCCACCGTTTAGAACAATGCCCAACATCAGTGGCGGTATGGAAAGATGCCCTGCGCCTTTTCCGCCAAGAAAACGGACATCCATTAAGCTTAGAAAGGAACATGTTCGCTATAGCCATGGACTCTCCTATCTACCCATCTCTCAGGGCGCTAATAGTAGTAATAGCACTATGGATGATACATACAATGGTACTAGAATCGTTTACAGGAGCAGCGCCAACAATCCAAGAAGCCATTCATCGCTTCCACAGGCATATATTAGAACATTTCCAAGCATGGCTGTTTGGACATATGATCCCCCATAACAGAAGGACAATCAACACATGGTTCCCCATATGGTTCCTAAAAGTTGATCCTTTCCTTCACACATGCTGCATCCAAGAATAAGCCAGCATAACTCCCCTTCCCTACCGTCCTTATCTTAGTGATCCTGGAGACAACAAGAGGGGCCTTGAACCCTATGGGGTGTCTTTAATTGTAGAATTTCATTAGTTTTCACACTATGTCAGAAGTGCTTGTCCCCTGGTTGACCTTCCCCAAATAAAAGATATTGATTGATAATAGTCTGAATACTATTACCCATAGTTGAATTGATAACCAATTCTGCTCCAACACATGACCTGTATTTCTCATCAAAAAACTCTTGATGTCTTTGTTAGTGATTTATACCCTTATCTGCCTAACTTGATCCACCATCAGATCCCTAAGTTTATGGCCTTTCCTATGGTCTTGCGGAATCAACAGCAATTCCCAACTAAGTTAATCTTTTCTAATAAGGATCATTGGTCCATACTCTTTACCATACTAAAGAGTTCCCAATTAAAGCACACAAGCAATAAAATTCCTGAAGATAGATAGAACTAAAAACCAATAAGATTTCTGCTTTTTTTGTGTTTATCTGGGGAATTAATAATGGAATTAGGCATCCGACCCTCAGTTGGCACCTCAGCCATGATATGGCAGTAGTTATGTTGAATTTCCCTTTGTTGTCTCACCAGCAATGGTCTTCCCCATCTGGTTAAGATTCCTTCTTTGGACATCCTCAAAACGTAAAATGTAAAGAGTTAGAAAATCTGTCCCTAACGTTTTCCGCTCAATCCCTTAAAACCAATCATATTTGGTAAGCTACCTGTGTATGTAATGGGACTTTTTACCTATTATGGCAAGTCATGAACCAACTGATTGATTTGCTAGTTGCAGGTGATATAACTCGCCTCACAACTTTGAATTTTTATTTGTGGAAGGCCGACCATGAGATGGACACTTCCTATATATAAACTAACAAGCACTAATATAAGATAGAGGCACCCCAGAGAAGCTAACGCTGTCTCCTGTTGCCAGCAGGAACGCCAAATAATGGTAAAGGGGTATTGTGATTAGAGGCTTGCACCACTATTGAGCACATATGAAGGAAAGGGTCTGAAGTGATGAACCAAACTGGAAACCAGAATGTGACCAATTGTCACGGATGGGATGGTAGGTAACAAAACAAAATGCTTAATATTGGTCCATTTGGTGCAACTAGAATTGGCATACAGCTTATTGGAGGGTGGGAGTAGAGCTTGAAATGGCATACAAGACAATCGTGTAGATAGTCCACATTGCAAATGCTACCATTAAGGCTCAGAGGGAAGGTTTTATAGGGGATTCAAGGACAAGGCGAATATGTCCTTAGATAGGCTGAAGGGCTGAGTTTGAACCTGGAAAAAGAGACGTTGAATCTCATGCCAGATCTCTTTTGATGGAGGGTGTGGGAAATCAGATGAAGTTGGCTCGCTGGTGCTTTTACGCCATTGGCTTCCACAAAAAATTAAAATAAGATTTTTAAATTTTAAATTTATTGCGGGGAAGGCCGACTATGGGACGGACACTTCTGAATATGACTCAGAAGAGACAAAACTTAGTACCAGGGGAGGCACCCCAGAGAAGCGATGCTATCTCCTGTTGCCAGCGGGAACGCCACTTATGGGGAGAGGGGAGGAAACGTGGGAAGGGGCCATAGCCACAATTGAGCACGTGTGGAGGAAGGGGGTCTGATTTGATGAACCAGACTGGGAACCAAGAGGAGACCAGCTGTCTGCAACGCGGTGGGAGGTAACCAAAAATCCACGCTTGAAAGTGGTCCACCAGATGAGACCAGAATCTGTGGACCCAAATTATTATTATTATTATTATTATTATTATTATTATTATTATTATTATTGCTTCTGTGTGTGTGTGTGTGTGTGTGTGTGTGTGTGTGTGTGTGTGTGTGTGTGTGTGTGTGTGTGTGTGTGTGTGTGTGTGTGGAGCCTGCGTGGCATCTAAGACAATCGTGTGGATGGTCCACATGGCGATTGCAACCACCAAAGCACAAAGGGAGGGCGGAATGGGGGAGGCCATTAATAGAGCAAACATATCTCTTGATAGACTGAAGGATGTGTTTGATCCTGGCCAAGCAGACGTTGAACTTCGCGCCATATCATTTTTTAAGTAGGGCACTTCTCCAGGCGGTGAAACAGCGTTCCATACTGGCCACACATGACACAAGATGAGTGTAAAGCATTAGAGCGCTCAGGTGTACGATACACCCGCCTCAGGCAGCGCCTCACATGGGAACGGGCTTGAGGTTGCAACAGAGGATGGTGTACATATTTCCAGATATTTTTTTGGGTTTCAATGGAGTAAGGGATGTCTATCATGTCCAGGTAGTCCCCCTGGATAGGACATGGGGCCTAGTGGGGACCACGCCAGAATGGATGGGTAGCCCCTGTACCTCTTGTGTGAACTGAGGAGAGGGGCGGCCTCTTTGGGTTGTATGTCCGCTAATATGAATTCTCCACTCAGCGCTCCGCATGGAGAGTAGGATTCGTTTGTAGTGGGTTTTAGTCCCGTGAGGACCTGTGGCCGATGTGTGTGTAGCAAGGTATTTCATCAGGGAGTGGGGGTTTGATGGATTGTTGAGGCCCAAGGCTCGGGAGAAGTTGGAGCGGGCTGCGCAGTATCAGTGTTGGGAGGGGAGTGTAGGATCAGTGACGGCCGCAATCCAGGTGCCCAGGATCTTGGCGGTATGGGCTTTGAAGTCAAGCAGGCCCATGCCACCATGATGTTGGGGGCCAAACATGACCTCTAGTCATACTGGTGGTGGGCAGCCTGACCAAAGCCATCCTTGCAGAAGGGCATAAAAGGATTTGAAGAAGCTTGGGGAGAAGGGGATGGCATGGGCTCTGAACCAGACTTTGGAGAGGAGCATAGAGTTGGCTAAGACAGCCCTGCCAGTAAGGGAAGTACTGTGGGCTCTGAGAGAGGCGATTCGTTTCGTCACGTTATCCAGAATACAGGACTCCATTACTGCTGATGAGTATCCGCCTGCCTCCATCCACACGCCCAGATGGCGTAATGGTCCTATGGTAGGACGTGGCACGAAGGGGAGCACCAGTGGGGCGGTGTGTTTTGAGTTAGTAGGGCGAGGACGTGGGCGAGCAGATGGGCTGGGTTGGGCACTGGTCGCTGGGGTCCAGCAGTTCTGAAACCAACCAAGGAGGATGATTTCGGTTCTGGAAGCATTCAGTGCCACGTTGCTTACCCGGGAAAACTCCTGGATGAGAGCTTCAAGCGCGTTTGCATCTTGATTATTAGACACCCCAACCACACAATCATCTGCGAACGCCATTATCTTGACTGGGGCTTGGCCTGGCACATGGACCCCTGTGAGTTGGGCCTTCACATTTCGCAGTAGTGGGTCAAGGCTGAAGTTGTATAAGTGTGGGCTGAGGGGGTCCCCTTGTCGCAAGCCCCTTTGAGGGCGGACTACTTCCGTTAGGAAGCCAGGGCCATGCACTGTCAACGTTGCAAATTTTGTGAGCAGAATTACCCAGTTGATGAAGCGAGGGGGAAGGCGGAATTGATGGAGGCAGGCCTTGAGGTATTCCTAGTTTACTCTATCATAGGCCTTTTGTTGGTCCAAGAATACAAGTGCACGAGAGGCTGTGGACTGACATACATTAGCCACAGAGTGCACGTTATCCCAAATTAACCTTCTGGGGATGAAACCAAATTGTTCTGGGGAGATGGTAGCAGATGCTACAGTCCCTAAACAGTTAGCCATAATTTTTGTTAAAATGTAGTGTCTGTGTTTGTTAGAGAAATGGGGCGCCAGTTGGCTAAGTCTAGCTTGTCCCCTTTCTTAAAGAGTGTGACAGTGAAAGCCTCATGTCCTCCTGGTAGGAGGCGCGTTTCCATCAGGCTTTGGTTAAGTGAGGCGAGCAGCAATGGGGATATATTGAAATATTTTTTGTAGAACTCATATGGAATGCCATCTGGGCCTAGGCATTTTCAGTTTTGTGCACCGCGAATGGCTGTCCATAATTTGTTCAGAGTAATTAAATTTATTATTTACGGGTATTGGAAAATGGTGCGGATGTGGGCTTGGTCAAGAAATTCCGCCACTTCAGCCAGCTGAATTGGGTCGGAGTGGTACAACTCGGAGTAATACTGTTGCGTTTTGATTGGTACTTTGGCCGGTGTATCCACAATGGAATTATCTGATCTTTGCACCTGTGTGCAGGCCATGCTCTGGCGAGGTGCAAAATTTTTTTAAAGAAATATGCGGTGCACTTGTCACCTTTTGTGATGCGTGTGGCCCTGTATTGAACACAAACCCAATGTTTGTGTTGTCTTTTGAGTGCGTTGAGGTGGGCAGCTGCCTCCGCCCACTCCATCCCCATGCAGAGCTGTATCCTGTAACTGGGAGTTGGACTCCAAGTGTGCCAATTCTGCCAGAGCGCGCAAGATAACCGCTGATGTGGCTCATGAGCATCTGGAGGAGAGATGGCGAGAGTGGTGGATGGTGTCATCTTTGAAAGTTGCCCATGTGAATATGGGGTCCACACAAAACGGTGTAAAAAACTTTTTTGCCAAAGTTGCCTCTTCTACCCATGTGGAAAATCCTGGCGACACAAGCTCAGGGGGGCAGATTTTGTACCAATGTGGGGCCTTAGCAGCTGTGACAGGTAGGTGGAAGGTTAGCGAGAACAGTCGATGGTCAGAGAATTCCACTTTTGTTGTATTGAAGTGGGAGATGTGGGGTTGGAATTTTGCCAGTGTTTAATAAGGTTGATGCGGGTCATGGATCTTAATTGGCCATTGTGGATGTGGGGACACATCATGTTTTGAGCAGCGGGGCATGTCACAGCAGCGCATCCATTAACCTGAGGGTGGCCTTTAGAATGCATAGTTCTACGTGACCCTGGGGGGCGTGGGGTGAGGAAGGCCACCGGTCCATTGGTAAGTTTAGCCAACAGTTCATGTCACTGACTAGGAAAGAGTCTGGGGGTAGCGGGAGGGATTTGACCAACAAGAAAAATTCCTGACGCTCGCGTGCACCATTTGGGGCATAGATGTTGATGATTGCATGTGCTATGTCAGCCCACGAGAAAGTGACAACAAGCACTCGGCCATTTAAGAATGTTTCTGAGGATAAAAATTTGAAAAGATTATTTTTATGAATTAGCACCCCACAGTGCTTTGACCAAAAGGATAAGGATGGGAGGAGCATTGTTTTCCAAGCTTCCTCGGAACCTCATGGACAGTAGGACTCCTGGATGGCCAGGATATCCACGGGTAAATTGTGTTGTAAAAAACTCAGTTTTCTAGCCTGGGACGGGGAGGCCTTGAGTCCAGCGATATTTAATGTCCCTAAAGTGAAGGTTTCCCCCATCACACCTTAGGTGCGAGGGGGTGGGCACCTGGGCCTACCTGTCTCTTCTAGATCCCCACGGGCCTTCACAGCAGCGCAGGTGTTAGCAGCAACGCTATTGGAGTTTTTGTTGATTTTTGTGGAAAGAGTCACGTTGGCTTTGGCCTTCACTTTTTGTTTTCCCAACGTCGGACGAATTTTTTGTGGTGCAGATGAGTTTGATGCACCATTTAGCAGGTCAAAAAAAATTTTCTGTTGGGATAGGTCCCAAGTCAGTATCAACTGGAGCTTGGGTGCAGCGATTGGGTGAGATTGAATCTCCCATCGGATCCTCAGATTGAGTAGCTCACTTGGCATGGGCTTCTAAATCTGATTGGCTGAGGGATTCCCAAGTTGCTTCCGCCGCAAAGGTCTCCATGTCCTCCTGGCATTATGAGTGTGGGATAGCAGTGGTGGCTTTGGCCGCTTCCTTGGCCGTGGCCCTACGGGCCTTCTTGGCCTTCTTCTGCTCTTGCAGGGAGATAGGCTTTACCAGTAGGTAGCAGCCTTGTGCTCCCCACGGGAAGGCCTCCTTGGTGCTTGCAGTTGATTCATAGTGCGCCTCTCCGCTGGCCATGGCCATTGAGGGGTGCTCTTGGAATATGACGCCCTCCTTGATGGGGCATGTGTACACCTTATGGCTGAACGTATCACAGTGGGTGCAAATGGGGGGCGCGCTATCCACGGTCACCCAGAATGGGTGGGTGGTATGCCCTGCGATATTAATAAAAGTGGAGTGCAGGATCTGGGTTAGGTCCTTCACAATCTCCTCAGTTGGGGTCAGAACTGCGATGGCTTTGCAGGTGCACAGGTGTGGCATCAGCATAAAGCGTTGCATTTTAAAAGATTGTATTTCTCCATATATGGCGAGACCATCTTTCAGGTGTTGTTCCAAAACATCACGTTTTACCGTAGTAGGAAAAAAGTCAAAAACTGAGGAAAATTTGGTTTGATTTTGTCCATCTGGTGCATTTAGTTTCGACGACCTGTTGCCCTTCAGGGAGGTTGACCACTACGCGCACTGCTGCAGCCTCGTCTGCTGCTGTTTTGGTTTCAAAACCTAGGTCCAGCCAACCGTGTGACATGGAGTGAGGTGCAACGTACACCGCAGTCAGGAAATTATGTATACATCTTCACAAAATTTTTCCCATAAGGCCGTTTTTTGGATGTCCAGAAACATGTGGACTCCGAATTCCACCGGCAAAAGTGGGTGGGAGTGTGGCGTGTTGATGTACTGGTTGCATCGTGCTTGCCATGCGAGTATCTCCAGGGAAATAGTGACCGCCAGTTTTTAAATTTTTTGTCAATTCTTTTGGATTCTCCAGGGCGTTTTCGAATGTTTAAGGCCGCGGGCCTTTCACCTGCTCCTCTTACCTTGCTTGCCCAACTGCTCCCTGACATGGGTGCAGACTAATCTCCTCTGTGAGATTATCAAACTAGATTCAGTCTTGAATTGAATAGGTTGAAACAGTGATTGCAATGAGAAAGAAAAAATTAAAATAAAAATTTTAATGTAAAGTGAAATAAAATTGGGGTTTTGTGAATTTTATTTTTAGTGTGGGGGTAGAGTAAAAGTGATCCCTTTCCGATTTTCAACAATTAATATTTATACTATTTTCAAAGGCCAGAGGGATTTGGGGATAGGTTTGGAATAGCTTCAAAGTTTTTCAATTTAGGAAGTATGGGTGTCAATCCTATCAGATAGTGGAGGAAAGTTAGGTAATTTTTGGGAAATGGACGTTGGGGTTTTGGGGCAAAATATTCTCATGTGGAAGGGTTTTGATGTATCTCAACCAATCACCACATGAGAAAGTTTTCTCACCTTGGGGGCCTGCTGCCATGCCTATAAAAGGGGTGGCCCCGCGCAGGTGTGGTGAAGGACTCAGCGCTAATTGGGGGAGTACCTTTCACTATTTTCCCCAAAGTCCATTATGCAATCAGCGAAATCTAATCATTTAATTTTCCTGAAAGTGCCCATGTGGGTTTCAAACTGGTGTTACCCCAGTTTACAGGGTTCCACCAAGAATTAGCCAGGATCATTTGGCCGATATCTCCAATAGCATCATCTTTGTTATTATTAAAATTGCTCTCATATCCTCAGATAATTGCAAATGGGTGACATTTCCCTTTTTTAGCTAAAATTGACCTAAAACATTTTTCTTGTTCAGCTGTGAAGGCAAATGTCTGACAGAGGGCACTCTTCCAGAAGGTGAACTAAAGTCCCATATTGGTCACACACCACACATGAGGACTGTGATGCGTTGGACCACTTGGCAGTACAGTATACCCATTTAAAGCAGCGCTGCACATGGGAACAAAGTTGCAGTTGAAAAAGAGGATGATGAGTGTACTTCCAGATGGCTTTCTGGGCTTTTAGGGAGTATGGAATGTCCACTATGTCCATATAATCCACCCTGGCCATGATAGGGGACATTCTTGGTATCACACTTTTCAGAACGGCTTGGCCTTGTACTTCCTTTGTGAAGTGGGGAAAAGGCGACCTCTCTGGGCGGTGTGCCCACTGATGCAAATTTTTACTCGGAGCTCTGCATGGAGAGAATTTGTTTGAAGTGGGGCGGCGTCCCATGTGGGCCCACAGCAGAGGGATATGAATCAAGATAAATTAACAGAGAATGGGAATGGGTAGGATTATGGAGGCCAAGGGCATGGGAAATATTAGTGGGCTGCGTATGACCAGTGTTGGGTTGGAGTGTGGGGTCGGTGACTGCAGTGATCCAAGTGCCAAGTATTTTGGCAGCATGGGCCTCAAAGGTGAGCAGGCCCATACCACCACTATGGTGAGGGCCAAACAAGACATCCATGCACACTGGCGGTAGGAGGCCTAACCAAAGGCACCCTTTCAGTAGGGCGTATAATGAGGTAAAGAAAGATGTGGAAAAGGCGATATCATGGGCCAAAAATTAAACTTTGGATAAGAGCATTGAGTTGGCCAGCATAACCCTGCCTTTCAGGGATGTTTGGTGGGCTCTGAGGGAGGCGATGCATTTTGTGACATTGTACAGGATATGGTACTCCATCATTGATGAGGAATACACTCTCGCCTCCAACCACACCCAAATGGTGTACCAGACTAGCAGTGGGACATGGCACAAAAGGGAGCACAAGTGGGGCAGTATGGGGTTGGTGAGGCAAATCTAATCCGTGAGCCAGCTGTTGAAGCAGGTAGGAAACAGGGTGCTGGAGACCAGCGGGCTTGGAACCAACCAAGGAGAATGATTTTGGGTTGGAGGCATGTTAATTCTCAGTGTATAGGCTTGATTCCACCGAGTCAGTTTGCACAGGGTATTAGCCACTGAGCAACCAAATTGGATAATATGAATATTGCCAATTTAAATAAAACTCATTAAACTATATATGGAGCTATCACCCCTTGTTTCGACCTTTTAATATTTAATACAAATCGCATACTTATCTGCAACCACCTAATCATAGAGAAAGACCTCTTTCCAATCTATGTGTGACTCTTTATATCTTGGTTCCCATAGCCAGATGCATCCTCAGCTTGATAGTCTTCTATTCGTCTTCCATTTTCTAGAAGCTCTCATTTATATCGAATCTTGGCATAACTCCCCTCGATTCACTGAATGGTCATCATTTTGATTGAATATAATTTGTATATCTTTTCCATAAATCTCAAGACTCATCTCGATTCCCCCTCCAATCCAACGGTATGGATAGTGTATCATCCAGTCATATCAACTTCCCAACATTACCCCCACTTTGACTGGACAATATGCTCTTACTGTATATACGCTTGGAGGTACTTTGCTTGAACTAGGTCGATAATCTGACCCTCGTTGGTTCCTTGATAGTGTATACATCCATGCCAGTCTTCTCGATTATCTCAAATGGTCCAGCACAGATGTTGGAGAGCTTGATTTCCCGCCCAAATCCATGCTGGTTGTGGAATAAAACATGGTCCCCTACAGCGAACAGTTGAAGTCCACTCCTTCTCTTCTGAATTGCAGCCTGATCACAAATTTTCTTGGCCAAACTGGCTGACTAGGCTTCCATTTGCAACTTGATCAATGTATCCATAAGAGTCTTCAAATATTGCTGAGGGTCTACACAATCATTGTCCTCTATACACGTGTAAAGCAAGGTGGGCAGATCTGGATTTTGACCATACAGCAGTTGGAATGGGCTCTTACCAGTGGATGAATGATAGTAGATATTATATGCAAAAGCAGCTGTAGGCAGAAGGGCACTCATTCTAAGGGTCGATCCTTTACCAATTTGTGGAGTATGTTCACTAGGGTTCTGTTGACCCGCTCCACCATTCCATTTGATTCCAGATGAAAAGGGGTGGTCAAAACCCTGAGGATCACCATCAACTCATCCAACTTCAGTAGGATATGCAAAGTGAAATTGGTTCTGCTGTCCATTAGAATGAACTATGGGCTGCCAAGTCGCGTATAACACACTCCATAATAAACTTGACAGTGGTGACTGCGCCCAAGTAATTAATGGTTCTGGCCTCCACCCATCGAGTCAAATAATCAATGATGACGATTATATACTTGGACCGATTGGCGCTAGATGGCAGAGGTCCCACATCATCAATGGAAACGGTGTTCCAGGTGAACCATGGCTTAAACAGCTGGTATATGGTCTTTTTGTGGAAAGGGTTTACCACTTGACACTGATGGCAACAACTAATTGTTTCCAGTACGTCATAATGCATGCTCTCCCATTACTAATGGGGTCATAAAATCTCCAGCATTTTCCGCAATCCTCCATGTCCAACAGCCCAATGAGCATCCATAATAATCTTGGGTCCAGCCAAAGATTTAGGGAAACTCAGTGTCAAGTCTTCAATTTCGCTTATAAAGTTCCCCCTCACATAGAAAAGTATCTTCCCTCAGCCCTTCTAAGACCTTGATCACCTGCGGCAGTTCATCCTGGTATTTGTTCGCCACCATCTTCTTGTACATTATGTTGGCTAAATCTGCCATTATTTGCAACCGTTGGCAGCTGAGAAAGACAATCCACATTTTGATGTTTTGTTTCAGGGTTGTTTATAATCTCGAAATCATACGCCTAGAGCTTCAGAGCCCAACAAGCAAACCATACTTCCGGTTCACACAGATTCTTTAGCCATAGAAAGGAAGCGTGATCCTTCACTACTTGGAATCTTACCCCATGTAGATATACCCAAAACTGTTTATAAGTGTATATCACCGCTAAACACTCCTGCTCGGTCACAGTGTAGTTTTGTTTGTGACAGTTCAAGCTTTGACTACAGAATGTGACAAGATGCTCCACGCCATCATCATCCTTCTGTATATACTGCCCCTATAGTGGAGAGGGATGCTCCGTTTAAACTATGAACTGTTTGTTGAATAGGGATATTGCAAAATGGGTGCACTTGCTAACGCAGTTCACAACACATCAAAAGTGTTCTGCATCAATCCATCCAATTGAAAGAAGCATTTTTCTTTATCAAATCGAAAAGTGGGGCCCCAATGCAACTGAAATTGGGAGTGAACCATCGTAATACCTGACCATCCCCAGAAACACTTAAATGTCCTGCTTATTACATTGGCAAGTTAAATTGCTTATTGCTTCCACCTTAGCCGGCTGCAGTTTAAGCCTATTTGAATCCATGATGAACTAAGGTATTATAATTGTTCTTTAAAAAAATGGCACTTCCAAGGCTTTAGTTTGATATTAGCAGTAGCGAGGTACTTAAACAATTGTTTAAAGTATGCAAGGTGCTCTGTAAACACCTGCGAGAACACATTTATGTTGTTGAGGTAGACTAAGACGCAGGACAGCTTTAAATCACCTAAAAATGTATCCATGGAATGCTGGAACGTAGCAGGGCGTTGCACAACCCTTGTGGCATGCGAGTTGGCTGGATAACCCTCTCAAAGTGATGATAGCGCATTTCTCCCTCTCCATTGATGGTAAGTTGATCTGCCAGTACCCCGAGATCAGATCCATGATGGAAAAATAATTCGCCCCATCCAATCAGTCTAACACATCGTCAATCCATGGAAGAGGGTAAGAATCATTCTTTTTTATGTTATTGAGTTTGTGATAGTCAATAACCACTCAATTTGAGTCATCTTTTACTTTACAATGAGCACAGGGGAGGCCCACGGACTGTTTGACAGCTCTAGCATCCCTTTCACAATAAATTTATCCACCTCGTCGAGACAACCTCTTCCGCCACTTTTGATCATCTAATAGGTCACAATCGAATGGGAGGGTGATCCCCCATATCTATCCGATGTACCACCCCTTGAGCGCAACCCAAATCATGATTGACATGTGTGAAAATATTTCATACTTTTCAAATAAAAACATAGCCATATCTTGCTGTTCTGCTGATAATCTTATAAGCGCTTCCCATGGAACCATGGTCAATATGGCAAACGATGAGCTTGCTAGTAGTCCAAGATCCTCCCATGAGCTGAAATCATGAATACAGTGAATTTCCTCTATAAGCACTAAGTGTAGGTAAGCCACCAATTGGTGTCGCTGGATCATTATTGTCTCCTTCTGTAAGTTCGCTAGCAGCACTTTTACCTCGCCATTTCCAGGTAGCGGTAACCCTGGAGCCACATGTGGTTCAAGCTGTGAATGCTGGTGAGGCTTTAATTTCTCCATTAAGCCCTTTAGGGACATCGATTTCTTGCTCAGTCCCTACTATGCACTGGTGTCCAGACGGTGGCTCAAAGAACTCGCCGCCCAAATGGGATCCTTTGTACTCATAATTCTGGTTGGGAAAAGCCCTGGTTCATCGCTTCAGTCATCAATAATGAACAGGAATCACTCCATCGCTGTACGCTAGATTGATTTGACTAGAGCAGAACGGATCCATTGGGATTCCACAATAATTAAAATTTTCAGGGATCTGTTGGCCTAAAATAGAAAGAGTTTATTCCGCCATATTTACCACAACACCAAATTTCCTCATAAATGCTGCGCTATCTACATGTTGTAGTTGATATTTGGAAAAACCACCGCCGGAGTGGAAGCCTGGACTGACCCAAATCATAAAGCAACGCGCTACATGCTCCTTCAGACACAGTGCTATGCATTCCCGCGGTCCTGTATACTACTCAATGGTCCACATCTAGTTTCAACAAAAGCTTAGCCACCAACTGGGTAGAGACTATGTTTACAGGGGCTCCCATGTCTATGATAGCGCAGATTTTTGTGTTTTGAACAAAAATGTCATAGTATGTGCTTTCCAAGTAAGAAGAACCATCAGTGTTTATTACATGTACATTCAAGGGCTTTGTGTTACTCAAAAAGGAGGAAATGCCCTTGTCGACCTAAAGATACTCACTAGCTTTTTTCTCCACTGGAATGGCTACATCAACCCCTACTAGAGAGGAGACGTCTGTCAAGGGATCCGCGTTGCAGGTGCCAGTCTGTTCCAGTATCTGCCACGCATATGGCTTCTGCACGTCCTGGTGAAACTTGGGGCTTGGGGGTGAATTTTACTCTCAGAAATGGAAGAAGGGGTATCCAATGGAAGCTGTTGGTATAACAAATCATCCAATTGAGTTCCAAATCCTACTCAAAGAGATGCTTGGGAATCGTTAGGGAAAAGTGAATTGGACTTAGCAGAGGTAGAGCATCCCATCTCTACTTTGCTCGAGCTTTTCCCTGCTCAATTTTATCAGTTGTCATTGTATACACTTGTGGTTTGCTAGGGCAATTACCCGCATAATGCCCTCTTCATCTGCACTGGAAGCAGTTATTCAAACAAAGTTCACGTATATAGCTTTTGGCGGAAGGACCAGTTCAGAAGTTGATGGTATGGTTCCAGGGTCATGGATGAACTGGCGGAGTGTACATAGGCCAAAAGGGGTCCGCTGATTTGTATGAGGGACGAATACCTTCCAACAGCTGATAACCCAGTCGCTGCGGCCAATATCCTGAAGAGTTTGGAGTGGAGACAGCTGAGGTTTTCATGCTACATTAGGGGCGCTGATCATGGCAGAGAGTTGTTGTAAGGTATTCACAATTCAGATAAGTCTGGCATCTCCATCCAAAACGTGAGACATAGTGTTGTATAGTTCCCAATATGGTTTGACGGCTGCTGTCATCACTATACCAACATCCTCGGTGGAAAAAATGTTAGCTCCAAGTAGTAGATGTGCTTCTAATGAGAAAATGTTCAGCAAATTCTAACAGGCTCTCGTTTCAGTGAAACTGTATAGTCATAAAGTCTGCTTTCTATTGGACCACCTTGGTAGCACCCCTGAACAGCCGGAGAACAATCACTTTATCTTCTTTGTAGGATACTGAGCTCTTTTGAAGATAGCAGGTAACTTGATCAGCGCTTTCAACATCTAGAGCGGACAGCAACAGTTTCGCTTTTCATCAAACAGAAGTCCCTTCCACAGAAAATTCAAAATGCTTAAAGTAATCATGTAGATTCCCGTCATGACTGAAAGGAGGTAGCTTTTTGATTTGAACAACTTTTCCTTGCTCCAGGTTACTGCCACGAGGATCAGGCGAATTGGTTCTGGAGCAACTATGGGAACAACCCCTTTGTGCATTATCATACAGCTGGCTGGACAGACTCAAATCTGTCGAAAAGGACTCAGAAGAAGTCATGCCACATGGGGGTCTATCGCAATACCTGTGGGATATTTTTTGCTGATCCATAGCATTCTTCCCCCAAATTGCCACTAACTGCACCACTTCCCCTTTCTCTGGAGTGCTCCACAAAATGTTTGTTGATCAACTGCTCCACTTTAAACGAATAGCATCTACACTGTCCATCCTGGAATTCATGTTGCAGTGTTTCATACTGATGTTGCAACTCCCAATGAAATTACCACTCAACGTTCAGTTTCTGCTATAAAGCTTGTAGTCATGAGAGGACATCTTTGGTTATGTTTTACATGTGAGCATGCTGCCGGCTAGCATTATCTGCTTGTTGATTAGCATCATTTATTTGGTTAAGGAGGAAGGCTTGTTCCCATATCAATTCCTTGTTAGACTGTCAAAGGGTATCAAGGCGTCCTTGAATGTCCGCATACTCTCTTGTCTCATTAATCAGAAGCGGTAAGGCTTGATAGCACTCAGCCAGGCTAACAACTTCCAGTTGTGTAACCTGACGGATTAGCTGGAGATATATGGGAGATGTCAACCAAAGGATAAGTGTGTTATTTATCATTTGCTGGTTACTCCATTCGATAAAAAGTTGGGTTAATTCAGCTGATAAGGAACTAACTTGATCCGCCACTTGCCATTCCATCAGTGTCACTTTTTCCTTAAGCTGAGCAATAACAGCTTTGAGAGCTTCCACCCCTTTGACTAGATCAATCTAAAGCGCTTGGTATTATTTCCCAACTTTGTTATGTACTGAATCCACTCCACTGATAGGCCATGTCAATTTAACAGTTTCCCTATTACCCGGGGTAATTCTAGATTTAACTGTGTACCAAAATGTCCAATTAACGGCGGACATCCCCAACATGATGGTCCATCTGTACCAGCGCTTCTTGTACCTCCAAAAACAAATGATCGAGGCAGTCAAACAGGAGGCAAGTATCATTTTGCTGTGCTCGAGAAAACCATAATACATTTCCAATTTATATATTGTAGCAATCCAGCACACGCAGTAGCTGGCGAATAGACAGTTACACATAAGCGACTAGATACTCCTCGACTCTGTGGGTACCAAGGCGCGATCCAACACTGTTTAGTCACGTCCAGATAAGACATGTACAGGGCATAGTGATTTTATTGGTCTCGTTGATTATAAAACAGACTCAGGGCATATTCCCAGCCTCATCTTAGTATAGTTGATACCTGCACAACAGCCACTCCATAATATCCCGCAGCTGCTGAGGAGTCACATTTGTGGAGCATCCTTGTTGGTCAGTCATCAGCTCAGGTCAGTTTTCAAAAGCATATTGATCATAACTTCATCATCCCCCAGTTCAGTTACAGTAGATAATAAAGGTTTGTAATTAGGTGCCTCCCATGTTTCTTCAGCATAACGCATGCGGAATCTGATTAAATTTTATCAGAACAAATGAGGGCTCATCATCATATCCTAGCGTCAAAGAACTACAGTTGACCAGTGGCCCCCTGTAGTGAGCACCACTGTTAATTCTCAGTGTATAGGCTTGATTCTGCCGAGTCAATTTGCACAGGGCATTAGCCACTGAGCAACCAAATCAGACAATATGAAGATCGCCAATTTTAATAAAACTTGATAAACTATATATGGAGTTATCTCCCTTTTTTGACCTTTATTATTTAATACAAATCGCATACTTATCTGCAACCACCTAATCACAGAGAAAAACCTCTTTCCAATCTATGTGTGACTCTTTATATCTTGGTTCCCATAGCCAGATGCATCCTCATCTTGGTAGTCTTCTATTTGTCTTCCCTTTTCTAGAAGCTCTCATTTATATAGAATCTCAGCGTAATTCCCTCAATTCACTGAATGGTCATAATTTTGATCGAATACAATTCTTATATTTTTACTTTAAATCTCGAGACTCATTTTGCTTCCCCTCTGATCCGCCAGTATGGGTAGAATATTGTCCAGTTATATCAACTTACTGACAAGGCGTTAAGTTCAGAGTTACTTACCCTGAAGTAAACCTGGATAGTTGCCTCAAACGCGCGTGCATCATGGTAGTTAAACACCCCAACCACACAATAATCAGCAAACGCCAACATCTTAACTGTTGCTTGACTTGCACATGAACACCAGTAAGGCGGGCATTCATGTTGCATAAAAGTGGGTCAAGTCTGAAGTTATACAATAGTGGGCTCAAAGGGGCCTCCGCCAAGGGAACCTTTGAGGGCGAACTACTTCAGTGAGGAATCCAGGGCAAAACACAGCCATTGTGGAAGATACGTAAGCAACATCACCCAATAAATGAATCAATGGGGAGGTGGAACTTTTAGAGCTGGCTTTGTGGTAATCCCATTTTTCTCTATCATAAGCCCTCTTCTGTGATAAAAAACATGTGCCCCAGTAGCCGTGGATTGGCAGACGTTGGCTACAGTGTGTATATTGTCCCATATAGACCGCTTGGGAATGAAACCAAATTGCTCAGAAGAAGTGAGATCAGAGGCAGCTTCCCCTAGGCGGTTGGCCATAATTTTTTTAAATAATTTAGTATCTGTATTAATAAGTGAAATGGAGCACCAGTTGGCCAAGTCCAGATAATTCCCTTTTTTATACAGCATTATTATGAAAGCCTCCTGGACCCCAAGAAGGAGGCGCGTTTCTAACAAACTACAATTCATTGAGGCAAGCAACAAGGAGGAAAAATAATTAAAAAATCCTAATAGAACTCATAGGGAATCCCATCTGTACCTGGACAATTCCTGTATGGTGCACTGCAAATGGTATACCAGAGTTTGTTCCAAGAAATTAAATTCATCAACTCTGGATAACGGGAAATGGTGTTTTAATTTCACTTTTAAGAAATTTTTCAAGTTTGGCCAGTTTGACTGATTGGAGTGATACAATTTAGAGTAATACTTTCAAACTATTATTGACACTTCTGCCAGAGTTTCTGCAATGGAGTTGTCCAGCCGCATCATCCGTGTGCAGGACAAGCTCTGTTGCTGTGCAAAGAATTTTTGGAAAAAAATAAGTGGAGCATGTGTCACCTGTCACTATGTTTTTGCCTTATACTGCACACAAATGTGATGTTTGTGTTACCTTACTATGCATTAAGGTGAGACGACTCTTTGGCCCACTTGTGACCCCAAGCTGTGCCTTAGCCTGCAGCAGAGACGTTAGACTCCAGATGGTCCACCTCTGCAAGCGTGCGCCTAATGATTGCCAATGCAGTCTAAGTGCAATGCAATGAGAGGTGTTGTGCCTGGTGGAAGGTGTTTGCTTTAAAGTTTGACCAGGTAGTAAGTGGGTCCGGACAGAATGTTGTGTTGCTCTAAGTGCTGAAATCTACATTATTTACCCATAAGGAAAGTTGGTTAACATGATTAGAAATCTTAAATTTATTCAAGGAAGGCCAACCAGGGAACAGACACTTCCAATAAGACACAAAGAAAATGAAACGTAGTAACAGGGGGCACCCCCAGAGAAGCTAATGCTATGTCCTGTTGCCAGCGGGAACGCCACTATTGGGAGGGGGAATGTGTAAAGGGGCCGGAACCATGTTTGAGCACGTGTGGAGGAAGGGGTCAGAGTTGATGAACCAAACCAGGAACCAGGAGGAGACCAACTAACGGCGACGTATTGGGAGGTATAAAACATCCACGCTTGAAAGTGGTCCACTAAGTGGGATTGGAACCGGTGGACAGCTTCAAGGAGGGTGGTGGTGGAGCCTGCAATGGCATCCAAGAGAATCGTGTGGATAGTCCACATAGTGATTGCAACCACCAAAGCATGGAGGGAGGGTGGAAGAGGGAAGACCATAGATAAAGCAAACATATCCCTAGACAAACTGAAGAGATGTGCCTGATCCTGGCAAAGCAGACGTTGCACCTCACGCCATATCGCTTTAGAGGTAGGGCACTTCTCCAGGCGTGAAACAGCGTTCCATACGGGCCACACATGACACAGTATGAGTGTAAAGCGTTAGAGCGCTCAGCAGTATGGTACACCCGCCTCAAGCAGCGCCACACATGGGAACGGATATGAGGCAGCAGAAGAGGGTGGTGGGCGTATTAATAAATTATCTTCTGGAATTCAAGGGAATACGTGATGTCCATCATGTCCAGGTAGTCCACCCTGGATAGGACATGGGGCCTTATGGGGATCAAGCCATCCAGAATGGGTAGCCCCTGTACCTCCTGTGTGAACCAAGGAGAGGGGCGCCCCCTCTGGGCAGTGTGTCCACAAATACGAATTCTCCACTCAGCGCTACACATGGAGAGGAGGATTTGTTTGAAGTGGGGTGCAATTCTATGGGGACCTGCGGCCGAAGGGTTGGAAGCCAGATACTTCATCAAAGAGTGAGGGTGTGACAGATTGGTAAGGCCCAGGGCGCGGGAGAAGTTGGAGAAGGCCGCGCGGGACCAGTGTTGGGAGGGGAGTGTAGGGATGTTAACAGCCACGATCCAGTGCCCAGGATCTTAGCAGCATGGGCCACAAAGTCGAGCAGGCCCATGCCACCATGATGTTGGGGGCTAAACATGACCTCAAGTCGCACTAGCGGTGGGCGTCCTGACCAAAGCCACCCTTGCAGAAGGGCATACAGTGTTTTGAAGAAACCTGGGGAGAAGGCGATGGCGTGGGCCCCAAACCAAACTTTGGAGAGGAGCATAGAGTTGGCTAGTACAACCCTGCCAGTAAGGTAAGTAGGGTGGGCTCTGAGGGAGGCGATGCGCTTCATCACGTTGTCCAGAATATGGCTTTCCATCACTGCTGAGGCATATCCGCCTGCCTCCAACCACACCCCCAAATGGCGGACTAGCCCAACGGTAGGGCGTGGCACAAAGGGGAGCACAAATGGAGCGGTGTGGGTTGGGCAGGGTAAGCAAGCGCATGTGTTAGCAGATGGGGTGGGCTGGAAACAGAGCGCTGAGGCCCAGCGGGTTTTTACTGACCAAGGAGGATGATTTCGGTTTTGGAGGTGTTTAGTGCAGCGTTACTTACCCTGGAGTAAACCTGAATCAGAGCTTCAAGCGCGCGTGCATCATGATTTTAGACACCCTGACCACACAATCATCAGCAAATGCCAACATCTTAACTGGGGCTTGGCCTTGCACATGGACCCCCATAAGGTGGGCGTTTACATTCTGAAGAAGTGGGTCAAGGCTGAAGTTATATAAGAGTGGGCTAAGGGGGTCCCCTTGGAGTAGGCCCCTTTGAGGGCAGACTACATCCGTGAGAAAGCCAGGGCCTCGCACTGCCATTGTAGCTGATTCCTCCAGCAGCATCACCCAACTGATGAAAAGAGGGGTAGGCGGAATTGGTGGAGGCAGGCCCTGAGGTATTCCAAGTTTTCTCAATCATAAGCCTTCTGTTGGTCTAAAAATACAAGTGCACCAGAGGCCGTGGATTGACAAGCCTTGGTCACAGTGTGCACGTTGCCCTAAATCAAACTTCTGGGTATGAAACCAAATTTTTCTGGGGAGATGGTAGCAGAGGCAACAATCCCTAGACGGTTAGCCATGATAATAGTGAAAATTTTTGTGTCAGTGTTTGTTGGAGAAATGGGGCGCCAGTTGGTCAGATCTATCTTATCCCCTTTTTGAAGAGCGTAATGGTTTAGGCCTCGTGCCCTCCTGGAAGGAGGCACGTTTTCAAAAGGCTCTGATTATGAGATGCAAGCAACAGTGGGGATTAATATTTAAAGTACTTCTTATCGAACTCATAAGGATTGACATCAGGGCCAGGGCATTTCTGATTTTGTGCACCGTGGACGGCAGACCAGAATTTGTCTGAATTTATCAAATTCATTAACTCCGGGAATCAGAAATGGTGTGGATGTGTGCATTATCAAGAAAATTCGCCAGTTCAGCCGGCAAAATCTGGTCAGATTGGTACAATTCAGAGTATAAGTTTTGTATCTCGATCACCACATCAGCTGGCATATCCACTATAGAGTTGTCTGGTCTTTGCACCTGTGTGCAGGCCATGGACTGGCGTGGTGCAAAGAATTTTTGAAAAAAGTAGGTGGAGCACATGTCACCAACTGTGATGTGTTTAGCTTTGTACTGAACACAAACCGATGCTTGTGTTGCCACTCCAGTGCATTGAGGTTGGTGGTTACTTCCTCCCATTTGCGACCCCAAGCAGGGCTGTAACCTGTGGCTGGAACATTAGACTCCAGGTGGGTCAGCATTGCCAGAGCGCGCGAGATGACTGCCGAGGTGGAGTGTGAGCTTCAGGAGGAGAGGTGGCAAGCCTTGCAGATTGTGTCTGCTTTGAAGGCAGACCAGGTGGAAATTGGTTCAGCGCAAAACAGTGTGATAAACTCCTGTGCTGATGTTGCAGATTCCATCCATGTGGAAAAACTTGGTGACACAAGTTTGGCCGGGCAAAGTTTGCACCATATTGGAGCCTGAGCTACTGGGTCGGGTAGGTGGAAGGTTATCAAAAATCAGCCTGTGATCGGAGAAATCAATTTATATTGTGTGAAAATGGGAAATTTGGGTATAAAATTTCAATGGCGCAAGGATAAGGTTGATGCGGGACATGGACCATAACTGGCCGTTGTGGACATGTGAGTGCAACATGCTTTCAAGCAGCGGAGCATGATTCAGCAGCGCATCAAAAAAACCCTAGGGTGGCCTTGAGGACGCATAGTTCTATGTGACCCTGTGGTGGGGAAGATGAGGAAGGCCAGCGGTCAGTAGATAGGTTCAACCAATAGTTCATGTCGCTAACTACAAAAGGGTCAGGGGGTAATGGAAGGGATTTGACTGACAAGAAAAGTTCCTGACGTTCTTGTGCACAGGTCAGGGCGTAAATGTTGATGATAGCGTGCACCACATTGTCCCACAAAAATTTGACAATGAGGACTCAGCCATTAAGGAAGGATTCAAATGATAAAAACTTAAAAAAATTGTTCATTAAACAATCACCCCACAGTGCTCAGACCAGAAGGACAGGGAGGGGAGAAGCATGGTTGTCTATGTATCCTTAGAGCCGCGTGGAAAGTGGGACTTATGTATGGCCAGGATATCCACGGGTAAGTCATTTTGTAAAAAACTCAGTTTCCTAGCCTGGGATGGCGAGGCCTTGAGTCCAGCGATGTTCAACATCCCTAAAGTAAAGTCTCCCCCATCGTACCTTAGGTGCAAGGGGAAGGGCACCTGAGCCCTTCAGCCATCTCTTGGTCATCACAGCGCTTCTCAGCGCCTCAGGTGCATGCAGCATTGTAGTTGGAGGAATGGTTAACTTTAGCAGTCAAGTTCATGTTAGCTTTTGCCTTTGCTTTTTGTTTCCCCACTGCAGAACGAGATTTTTGTAGTGCATGCATTTTTGGTGCACCAACGCTTGATTTAGAATTTTTGGCAGGGAAGTTGGAAACCAAATTGGTTCCAATCTAGGCTTGGGCGCATTGGTCAGGTGAAATTGACTCGCCCATCAGGACTTCATTTTGGGTGGCCCAATCGGCTTGGGCATCCCAATCTGATTGGTCAAGAGATTCCTGAGCTTCTTCCACCGCAAAAGTCTCAATGTCCTCCTGGCGTTGGGAGGGTAGGATAGTGGAGGTGACCTTGGCCGCCTCTTTGGCCATCGCCTTACGGGCCTGTTTGGCCTTCTTCTGCTCTTGTGGGGATATAGGGTGCACTACTAAGTAGTAACCTTGTGCTCCCCACAGGAAGGCCTCCTTTGTATTGGCGGTTGGTTCATTGTGGGTCTCCCCGGTGTTCATAGCTGCTGGGGGATGCTCTTGGTATGTGATGCCCTCCTTGGAGGGGCAGGTGTGTGCCTTGTGGCCAAACGCATCACAATGGGCGCAGATGGGAGGCTCGCTGTCCACGGTGACCCAGAAAGGGTGGGTGGCATGCCCCTCAATATTGACATAAGTGGTGTGCAGGATTTGGGTTAGATCCTACGCTATCCCCTCATCTGGGGTTAAGACTGCAATAGCTTTGCTGGTGCACAGGTGTGTCATCAGCTTAAAGCGTTGCTTTTTGAAGGATTAGATTTCGCCATATATGGTGGTCCCGGCCTTCAGGTGTTGTTCTAGTATGGCGCGTTTGACTGTAGTGTGCAGAAAGTCAAAAGTAAGAAAAATTTGGTTGGATTTTGTCCATCTGGTGCACTTAGTTTTGATGACCTGCTGCCCCTTGGGGAGGTCTATCACAACGCGTACCATAGCAGCTTCATCCGCTGCTTCCTTGATCTCAAAACCAAGATCCAGCCAACCACGTGACATGGAATGAGGTACGATGTACACCGCTTTTAGGAAATGAATGTGTACAAAACCGCAAAACTTGTCCCCTAGCACCATTTGCTGAATATCCAGGAACACCCATAATCCATTTTCCACTGACGAGAGTGGTTGAGAGTGTGGCATATTGATGTACTGGTTGCATCGCGCCTGCCAAGATAAAATTTAAGGGGAAATGGTTACCGCCAGTTTTTTGTTTTTGTCTATTTCTCTGGATTCACCTGGGCTTTAGCGAACTGTGGATGTTGTGGGGCCAAAACCTGTGCCCTTTACCTTACTTGACCAACTGCTCCCTGACATGGGTGGAGACTAGTCTCCTTGGTGAGATTATCAAACTAAAATCAGACTTAAATCAATTTTTGTTGCAAAAGTGATTTTAACAAGAGAGAAAAGTTTGGTTAACATGTTTTTAGCTGGATGAAGTCTACACCACTTTGGTGCCTTGCCGCTGGGTGTGACAAAGAGAATTAAATTGACACCAACCCGTGGTCAAAGAAAAATATTTATTATTGTAAAGTGTACAACCTGAGACTGAAAATTCGATGGGGCAAGAATAAAGTTAATGCGGGATATTGACCTCAGCTGACTGTTGTGCACATGGGGATGAGAAATGTTGGGGAGCAGTAGTACATTTTAGGTAGTATATCAAACAGCCCCAAAGTGACTCTTAGAATGCAAAGTGTAACATGCCCTTGTGGGGGGGGTCAGGAACAAAAGGCAAGTGGTCGGTGGCTGGGTTGGCCCAGCAGTTTATGTTGCCCAATACAAACAGGTCAGGGGGAAGTGGGAGGGAAATAACTTCCAAGAAGAATTCCCAGCAGTGAGGCTTAGGTTGGGGTATAAATATTGATGATAGCGTGCACTTCGTCATCCCACCATAAGGAAACTACAAACACATAGCTATCAGGGTACAAATTCTAGAAATAAATCAAAATTTATGGGTTGCGCATATAAGCACCCCACAGTGCAGCGATCAAAAGGAAAGGGAGGGGAGGAGCATGGCTACTCATTTTTCTCTTTACACCATTTAGATAGTTTTTTTTTGAATGTCCAGAATGTCAAATGTAAATTATTTTTTAAAAACTCGTTTCCTAGCCTGGGAAGGCGAGGCCTTGAGTATAGCAATGTTCAACATCCCTATTGTGAAGGCTCCTCCCTTCTCACCTTAGGTGCAATGGGAAGGGGCCCCTTGCCCTTCCTCTAGGTCGTTTTCATCACACAACATGGAACCACATATGCGAGAAGCAACAAAGTCAGCTCTGTTATAGGGGTCCTTTTTTTAGGGCCTGATCAATGAGTTTGACATTCTTCTTGGTTTGGGAAAAAAGCCTTCTTCTGAATTTTTGGTTTACTGTGTTTCTGCTGTGTACTATCAACTAATGACAAAAAAGGTTTAGTGGGTCAACTGGTTTAAAGAATCTTTTTAAATCAAGGCTTAGTCATATTGCTCAGGAAAATCTGATTAGTCCACCAAGTTCTCAGGTTGGTTGGCCCAATTTGATTAGTGAACGGATTCATGAGCTGCTTCAGCCACAAATGACTCAATGTCATCCTAAGTTTGGGATGTGGGATAATGGACGCAGCCATGGCCGCTGCCTTGTAACTGCTCTCTGGGTCTGCTTAGCCTTCTTGCGCTCCTGCGGGGACACAGGTTTGACCTGAATATAACACCCCTTCACGCCCCACGGGAAAGCGGAGTCAGTGTCTATAGCCAGTTCATAATGGATGTCTGCACTGCTCATTGCTTTGGATAGGATTTCTTTTTATGTGATGCCCTCCTTGTTGGGACAGGTGTGGGCTTTGTGGCCAAAAGCGTGAAAAAAAGGTGCAGATAGGGGCGTGCTATCCACTGTGACATAAAATGGGCGGGATTCTTTTCCATCAATGAACACAGCTGTGGTGTAAAGGATTTGGGTCAAATCTTCTGCAACAACTGCGGATGGGATGATCACAGCAATTGCTTTGTCCAAGCACTGTTCCAGCATGAGCATAAAGCATTGCATCTCAAAGATGTGAATTTCCACACATGCCTTAAGCCTAGCCATTAGGTGGTCCTCCAGCACTGTGTGCTTTGTAAATGTGGGGAGGAAGTTTAACATTACAAAAAATTTGGTTTGATTTGGTCCAATGAGTGCACTTTGTCTTGACCACCAATTGACCATCTTGGAGGTCTACCACCACATGCACCTGTGAGGCTTCATCTGCTGATTTTTTAGTTTTGAACATGAGGTCTAACCGACCACGTGTCATGGAGTGCAGTGCTATGTATACTGCAGTTGGGAAATGGGTGTGCACATCTCCACAGAACTTTTCCCAAAGTGCTGTTTGATTAATATCCAGGAATACTCGAATCCCATGCTCCACTGATGACAGGGGCTGTGAATGTGGAGTATTGATGAACTGGTTATACTTCGCTTGCCAGGATAAAATCTTTGGGGGGAATACAGACCACCAGTTTTTTGTTTTTATCTAGGCTGCCTGTGTTGCCGGGGAATTTACAAATTTTAAGACGGATCAGGGCCCAATCATGTGCCCTTAACTTTTCTAGCTCAACTGCTACCTGACATTGGGTGCACACTAATCTCCTTGAAGATATTATCAAGCTTAACTAGTTTTCCTATTGAATTTGTTGCAATTAGTGATAGCAACGAGAGAGAAAAGTTCCTCACCTCACAACTTGCTCAATAAAAACCCAATTAGTTGGTGATGAAACCTAACCAATCCCAAACAGTAAACCTGATAGTTAATCATCAATCAACTATAAGATGCCCCCATTCTGTTGGCAACTATTCTCAACGATATCTTAAGCATTCACACAGATTTATCCCTGATGGATCCAATCCTGGAGAATTACCTAAAATCCACTGTACATTATTAACCTGAAACTGGGGTCAACTGATATCCAATTCACTTGCCATAGCGAATTATCCCCTAGCGACCCATGGTAATCAGATGGCTGGAAAGGTGGTCAAAAATCCCAACGCATTCCCCCTCTTGCCTAGATTTCCAGCAAAGATAGGATTGTGACAGAAGAATACCACCTCAGATCAGATCAAAAATTTATTGGGTTCTAGCAGAGCACAGTTGATCTGCAATCAACGCTGCTCAGGACAACCTTTAACATGTGATTCTCTTCCTCTTCCTCCTCACTACCGCCTCCTCAGAGCACAGTCCCCATGACCTTCTCTTATGTTGGGATGATTGATTTACTCATGACAATACTAGTTCTGGTTTCCAGTACCCCCAGTCAGGGCATATGACCCGCTATCATATTAAGGATTCTTGGTCTGGCGTCCTCAATTTCCTAATCTTCCTCCTTGTCCTCGATAGGAGCTCACAGCCATTGATGTTCATTCACAACACAGTTAAAAAGGACCAATTATATTCACTCTTGTTATTTTCTCAAACCATTTCTTTGCTCATATCATTCTTAATTCTTCTCTGAAGAGCTTAACTCATTAATTTCGAGATAGAAAATCTCCAAAATTAGAGCTTAGTTTACAAAAAGTGCATAATGTTGACAGTTAGAAAGTCCTACATCTCGCCTCTCATACAGCTCATATGTCAAATTTGGAGTCTTGGTACTAGCAACTACTTGACAGCATTTCTGATAAAGATGCTCTGCTCTTCCAACTGATGAGTCAATCTGCATGATGAAACATCTTCTATGGTCCTCCCAGGACTCATACTCCCAGTCAAGTACCCATTGCCAGTACTTCCGTGAAACTACCAGAAGCTGTATCTAACCATGACAAAACCAGATTAGCTATTGTCTTTAATAACTCATGACCAATCCTTTCTCTTTCATTGATCCCCAAATTAGATTTTGATACTCTCCTAGATTTGGATCCATTTGCCGACAATCCTAAAATCATTGTCAAACCTTCTGAAGTAATGTCCTCCACTCTTAATCAATCGTTCCTCTCTAGATCTAACTTGCTTCCGGAGTTCCTTTTCCAAATTGGCCATTTTTACAAACAAGCTGTTCCGCCAACTGAACTAGATATCAGAAACTGCAAACATTTTATACTCCCATACACAGAATTGAGGACTTGAGTGACCAAAGCTCTTTTCATAGCTATGAACCCTCCAATTTTGAAAACATCCTAGAACAAGACGTTGCAGCCTATACCCTTTGTTTTTCTGACCAATTTCTTCAAATTTGGGTCACAAAAGTTCCAGCCTCTCCCAGCTTCTATCACTCATTATGCTTTCACTTCCAAGAAGCTCATAGTAATAATTTGCAGGATGCCGTCTGCTCCCTACATGAATATATCTTTTATGGCGCATCCCATTGGTACCTTCCACTGATGGATTTGATTGGGGCATAATTTGGCAACCTACCTAGTATCCCTTGTTTGATGCCAGCCCATGTGCTCAATGTTCTTAAGGAAGCTCATTGGCAATTCCTCAAGACCAATCTTCTGGCTCAAGTGCCATATTGGGTTTACTTGGGGTTATTCTCTAACTGCCTCTTCTTTTCTAATGCTTCCCTCCCCAATCTGGGGTATTGCATTTGACAAATACTGATATCCCCATCTTTCTTCCCCTTGTCACATTATCACAAGGTAAGCCTCCGCTCAATGACTTTGGCTTTGAGTAGGTCTAGCCCTTTCTAGCATCAGATCTCACATAGATTTTGACAGTTTGTTCACTCCTACTGTGATACATACTCCCTCTCCCAATAGGTTAAATAGGTGGAACCATCCCCAAGTTAAGAATAACCAATAAAAAAATATAAAAATATATCGTTTTTCTGTGCATTTTTAATAATTTTTAACACTAAGTTTTATCAATCATTTTGTATGAACATTACCTTCACTTGGTTCAATGGTCTAACTTTTTTATTTATTCCCCCAAACTGGTTCCTAGGGATACTCTGACCTACCATTTTTATATGGCTTAAAGGTCTTATTTTCTAAGACTTAACTACCTATTTTGGTTCAGCGAACCCTTTTTAGGTCTTAACCAAATCATCAGGACATAACCATAGTAATAGTTCCAAAGTCCTTTGGGAACACTTTTTGTGTATTTTTTCTTTGATTCACTGCTTTAAAGTTTAGCATTGACCTAATTTACAATCCTTCCATCCAAGAGGTTCTTGATGAAATAGGCGTCCATCGCCATCTTGGCAATAATCTCAAATGGACCTGATCACAATGCAACTAGCTTGTTCCTTCTTCCAAAACCACGAATATGGCAATAGGCAATTTTTTTGCTTACTTGGTATTTTGATAAGGCCAGTCAGTTATTATCATCCATTTTTTATGACTTGATCCTTTTTTTTCAAGGTCATATTGAGTACTTGCGATTGCATTTCTTTTAAGATTTGACAATTAAATTAGTCACTGCTCAGCACTCATACCCAATGTTGGTTCCACCAGCAAATTTAGAAGTAACAGTAATGCGGCCTTCCTTTCATAAGTAACTCAAATGGCGTTTTTCCCATCGCTGTATGATGACTTATATTATATGCAAACATCAATGAACTGAGGTAAGTTCCTCATGCAAATGTTCTCCCTGCAACAAGCTCCCTCAGTATCATGGCCAGGATTTTATTGACCTCTTCTACCAGTCTGAATGTCTCCAACCAGTAAGGTAATGACATGACTCCTCAGATCCCATATTGCATTCAATCTCAAGATCACATGATACATGAAATTTGTTACATTGTCACTTTCAAGGCTTACAGATATCCATGATGGTATTCTACTTGATCCAGGATAATCCTTGCAGTGCTCATAGCGTCCACTTTTGCCAGGGCCTTTGTCTTGACCCATCTAGTAAGATGGTCAATCACACTGTAATATACTTGACTCCCCCTGTATCATGGTAATAATCTCATCACGTCAATGGACACCATATGCCAGGTAAATCCAGGGCAGACTAGTCAATATCCTGTTATGTTCTTATGAGGCTTGTGAAACTGGCACTTCACACAACAAGCCAAATAATCCACTACATCTTGGTTGATAGACTCCCAGTAATAGTATTGGCAAATGTGATTGTTCATCTTCCTTAGGCCTCTATGCCCTCAACTTTATGCGCAGCTTGAACATTAGCTGCTCTTTCCGATGGTCTTGAGAATAGTAATCATTTTATATCAATAGTCTTAAAAACTTGTCCATTCATGGTCTTGGTGTTTTCAAAGCTTTCAAAGCGCACCTTGGACTTATCAGGTCTCATTCCTGATTTCTCCTTCACCCATTCTCTGGAAAAGCTCATCCACTTGGTGGTATACTGCATGGACCATTGGTAACCTTGATAATTCATCTGCATTCTGATGAGAAGCTTCTGATTGGTGGACAACCATAAAATCATAAGCCTGTAGCTTCAATGCCCATTGGGCCAGTCATCCTTTCGTTTCTTTAATTTCGTGTAGCCAACATACTGAGGAGTGGTCTGTCACCACTTTTAGCGTGTGCCATGAATATACACCAAAAGCTGTTTACATGCATAAATTACTGCAAGGCATTTACACTCAGTAATGGTGTAATTTATTTCAGCTACTGATAACATCCGGCTTACATATGCTACTGGATGTTCATCCTTGAGTCCATCTACATGAGTCAGAATGGCGCCGATTACTGTTAACAAAGCATCAGTGTGTATTATAAAATTCTTGATCGAAATTCAGATATTTCAATATGGAGATCTATCAGATATTAGCATAATTCATTGAAAGAACTCTAGCCTCTTGATTCCAAATGAATCCTTTTTTGGATCCATCAGCAAATTAAAGTGGGGCTTGCCAAATCTTACAAAATCCCACATGAATATTTGGTTTATCAGAACATTCTAAGGAAAACTTGAATGTCTCATACACTTTTCAGAACAGCCATTCACTCTATGGCCTCAAATTCTGGGCTTGCAGCTGCAGTCCACTAGAGTTGATAATGAATCCCAGATATTCCAACTCTTTCTTGAAGAAGTTGCACTTTCTTGGCTTGATCTTCAGGTTAGCTGAAGACAGTCAGTTAAGGTCTTCTTCCAAGTGGTGTAAATGGTCAGTAAATGTCCTAATAAACACATTTATATCATCCTAGTACTCCAGGACGCATGACTACTTCAGGTCACTTAGAGTAACGTCCATGGCCCTCTGGAATGTGCAGGCGCATTACATAGACCTTGGGGCATCTTCTTTGGTTGATAAGCCCCTGCATGGTGACGATTGCACATTTATCCTGGTTTTCCATTGGCAAAGTGATTTGCCAATATCCAGACATAAGATCCATCATGGAGAAATACATGCTATTCCCAATAGATCTAAAGCATCATCAATTTGTGGCAGTTGATATAAATCCTTCTTTGCTAACTTATTCAGCTTCCAATAATTAATTACCACTTGATTAGAGCCATCCTTCTTCTTCATATCAGAATAGGGATCACCTAGGGACTTGACAGCGAAACTAGAAGCCCATGCTTCACTAATTTTCTTATATCTTCTTCCACAACTGCTTTGGCCGCCTTTGACCATCAAATCAGTCTCATCCTTATCAGAAAATTTTCTCTGGTGTTGACTTTGTGGATTACATTCCTCGCACATCCCAAATCTTGGTCATCTCAGGCAAATAATTCCTAAGGCTTGTTAAATAAATTGAGCGCCTCCTCTTGCTGTATGTCTGTCAGATCAGTAAGTTGATCTCAATTGATCAATATATTAATGTTTTTGGTCACCACTGTCACAGATTTGGCTAAGAAGAATTTATAATGGGCTCCCAGTCAGGGTGCACGAGCACCCAGTGGATGGCCCAAATGCTAAAGGCATAGCGGTCCAAGTGACAATAAGAGTGGGGTTCTATGAGAGACATGATGAGAGTAAGAGTTCAGTAACATACCGATGGCCTCCAAGGCTAATCAGATGGTTGCATTGGGGGCAACCACAAGTCTTACAGGGGCAACCGCAAAGGGTGGGAGAGGCAGGGAGGATGATGACTCCTCCAGGGTTCACGGTTGCTGGCCTCTGGCTTCAAGTAGGGGTGCTCCAGGTCCCACAGTTGGGCTGAGCTACCAGCAGCTGAGGCAGTTATGGATGCCAAATCCATGGGCGGCGGGATGGGGGCGCTCAGGTGCTGCTCTATCCGGGGAGCAGTTTTGGAGGACTTGGCAACTGAATGGATGGAAGGGTTTCCATTAAATGGATGCATGGTAACAAATGAAACAGTAGGTTTATTGTTATCGGGGGTGAGGAAGTATATCGCGCTTAAAATATGCTGCTGCATGGTGAGGCCAAGTGACCAGATAACCCAATTGCAAACATCAGCAGGAGAACTTAGGTGATGGCACATTTTGTTGGATTGAAAGTCAGAATTTTTATTAAAAAAATAAGGCAGGTGAGGCTGCAGCAAGCTAGATGGGGAATTCGAATTTTATTAAGCAAAAGATAAGAGAATGAACTGACAACTGCCCCCAGCCAGGGGAGTTGCCTTAAAAACTGTGCTGAATGCATGGGGGAGAGTATTGAGGGGTTGGTCATTTGGGGTTTGGTGATGGGATTTGGTTGGCTGGCTTGGAGGAGGGTAGAATGATGCTTCAGATCTTGAGAAGTCAAGAAAACTTTTGCAAATTTTTCCAGATTCCTGGGGCAAACCAAATCAAAGCTACTGATCTGGGCCCTGGCTATCTGAGTCAGCCTGTTCGCATGTTCAGTTGCTCTGAATTTTGTCCCAGGAGGCAGGGGTCCTTAGATCAGATTATTCGCGACTTAAAATGAACCCTCAATTAGGCTACTCGTGTAGTCTGAACTCCCTGATCTATTTTAAAGCATTGGGACAGATGGTCTGAGTCATTTGGGCCCTGATTTGAGATCTTAGCCATTTCCTTATCTGAATCCCGATGCAGGCCAGTCTGGACTGGCTCCCACATTCCGGAATTTGCAGGCTAGGCTTTGATGTTGGGAATTGCCGTTTTCCCAAAATTTTGATATAGTTTGTCTGGAGAGTAGGTGGTCCATGGGGCCTGTCCATGCCCCCTGGTGTGCGCAATCTCCCTCCAGACTCCTTCTATCAAACTTACTAGGGTTGAGGAGGGAGGAAGAGGTGTGAATGGGACATCATTGGGGGGATGGCAGTCACCCAGCGCTCATTTATCAAATGGAGTAAGTCGCCCGTCTGTGACAGAGGGTCCACTGGAGCCTTGTGGCCCATTTTCATCTGGAAGGGATGTTGATCCCTATTCAGTTGCAAGGGCTGGTCCCCAGGACTTACAACCCCTGTTGGTAATCCCATCTCTTCAAGGGTCCCACAATCGTGGAATTTCCTCAATTCCGCCATTAGGATAAGATGAATAAGTGCAATGATCTATTTCTTCTCAATCTTCATCAGTTTTTTACTCAAATTCACCAGGAGAATTCAAACTTTCTCTTAGCCAGACTGTCCCATATTATTTCTTGTGTCTTAGATTAGAAAGATTCTCGTCTTTTTCCTCAGCTTTGTCAAGACAATGTTGATAGGCGCTCCACTGTCAACTATTTCCTACACCCATACTCAATTAATCAGTATATTAATATAAATACACTCAGAGAATTGTAAAATCATATTTACTGAGTGTATATCAGCATTATTTAATATATTGAGGTTAGAAATAATTGCCAATAAATCAGGAAACAATTCCCTAATCATGATAAGGGTGAATGAAAAATTTGGCCTATCTAATTTGACCTCAGTCAATTCTTCCAGATTCTCCACAGCTCATATCTTATCCACTAGTTGTTGCGCATATGTCTAAGCAACTTTCTTGATTATTTTGGGGCAATCCTCTTTTCTCCAGATATGGCTACTGCGTTAAAATCCAAATTGACCACTTGATACAGTTGATCCTGCACATCATCATCGATACATAGATCACTAACATCAATTTCTTCATGCAAGCTATCAGTGGGAATGGGTTTATCCACAGCTCTAGACTGTTCTCTGTCTAGGCTGTGGGCCTTTATCCAACTCCTGTGTGGCTTTGGACTTTTTTGCCTGTACCACACTGACCTGTTACTTTGTCTTCTTGCATTGAACATCCAAGTGTTTTTCCCTCATCACTAAAAACAGCATTTATCTTTCTTATTGATCTGCTCAAACTTCTTGACTTGTTTCCTGGCGTGATCTGATTATTTGCACTTTAGCACTCTCAGTCCCCTTTGTAGGATTTGAATTTCGCTCTGGACTTATTTTGAAGCTTCTTTTAAGAGCATCAAATGTAGCTCCTAATGTTTATAATTGATCCACCATCTATGAGGTAGTAAACTTAGTCTTGAACATGGAAGACATCACTCAATGTAAATCATGATAGGGCCCAAGGCCTGCTTGCAACGTGATCCATGTACCAAAATCGTCCAATATTTTTTTCTGATCACAATCTGTGATTCTTGATAGAATCAATTGTAGAAACTCGTTAAGAATTGTCCTTCTGTAATTGTTTCTCTGAGTTCCTGTTTGTTTCAACATATGCGTAGAACTTCCAAATTCTTTCATTATTTCTTCTTTGGATTCCGATTATGACCATCTGTCCCCCTCTTGATGGGTAACACTTAGTTCTAACAATTAGTGTCTAAACAGCATCACTGACAAAGCTTTGAAGATTGCTATACCCATACACTTCATGTCATACGATTGGAAAAATGCAAGGGTGTTATCCTGATAGAATGTGGGTAATTTCAGCTTAGCTCTAAATTCATCTGAAGTTTCTCTAGCCACCACTCTTGGTTTGGCTACTTGGCTGACTTGAGGAGTGATTTCAGAAGTCATCTCTGAGATGACTTCAAATGCAGTTGGCTTATTTTATGGAATATTCAACTTCTCAACTGGAGTTCATGTGGTCCTTTCTTTGGCATCAGTCACCGCATAGGGCTCACATTTGCAATTATAAGTCTTCAAAACTTCAACTTTTTTAATCAGATGCTCTATATCTGCGCTGAATGCCCATAATCAAATATGATCCACTTCACGTCCAGTTTCAAGAATAAAACTACATGAATTAGATCTTCTTTCAATTCTTTAATGACGTTACTTTGACTAGCAACACATTTTAAAACACGAGACATCTTTGACTCCTTCCTCAATTTTGGTAACTCTCTCCTCCAAGGAAGTGAATTATCAGTGATCAGCAGAATTCAAGGCGTTCTTGTTGACGGTTGCCAACTCCACCCAGAGTTTTCTTAACTCATCTTTGTACGACATCTTGTGTTAGTATATCCTAATCTACTACCCCAGTAGTGAGCACCAATTGTTAAAAACCTAGGATCTTCACCAATTGCTAGTTCTGGAGTTTAACTGCATAGGTTTGATGTATGCATGCTTTGCGTTGTCTTATTATAGATGATAATTGAGTGATAATAGTATAAAGATTATCCATAGTTGAATAGATAACCAATTCTGGTCCAATGCACGACCTATACTTCTCCTCAAAAAACTCTCAATGTCTTCAGTAGGGATTTATACCTTATCCGCCTAACTTGATCAATGCTCAGATTTCTAAGTTTATGGCCTTATCTCTGGTCTCACGGAGTCAAAAGCAATTACCGTCTAAGTTCAGCTTCTCTTCTAAAGATCCTCAATCCTTACTCTTTATCCTACTAAAGAATCCATAATTAAAGATACAAGAAAAAAATCCTGAAGATGAATAGAACCAAATTCAATAATTAATACTGCTTTAACTCCTTTTTTATTGTGAATTATCAGGGGAATTTATAGAGTGAATTTTGGTGCCCAACCCTCAGTTGGTGCCATCCATAAAATAGCACCCGTTGTGTTGAATTTCCCTACATTGTCTCACCAGCAATGGTGTTCCACATCCGGTTAGGATTCCTTCATTGGACATCCTCAAGACCTAAAGAGGAATGAATCAGAAAATGTGTCACCAACATTTTCAACTTGATCACAGTGAACCAACCATATTTAGTGAGTGACCTGCTCAGGTAATGGGACATGTTACCCATTATGGCAGGTGCAAACTAACTGATTGATTTTCTAGTTGCAGTATGCATCTCTCACCTCGCAACTTGCTCCTTAAATTTCCAATCAGTAAGTGATGAAAACTGACCAATCCCAAATAGTACACCTGATAGTTAGTCATCAATCAACTATCAGCTGCCCCCATTTCATTGGCATCTCTGCCCAACGATCACTTACTCATTCATCTTGATAGATCCCTGATGGATCTGATCTTGGAAAATTACATAAAATCCCCCAAACATTATTAACCCAAAATTGGGGTCAACTGATATCCAATTTACTCGCCATAGGTATTTATCTCCTAGTGACACATGGTAATATAGATGTCTGGAAAGGTGGAGAAAAATTCTAACAGATGCCACAGGGGCTATGAAACGCCCCACAAGGTTCCAATGGGATATTGATAGAACACTGGGCGATTTCAAGATTTCATGTGTCTTAGTATATTTAGATGATAAAAATGTTATCTTTGAATTTTTTTAATAAACACCTACAACACTTGGAAGAAATCTTCCGCCGCCTCACCAAGGTCAATCATAAGATTAAGCCCTTGAAGTGTAACTTCTTAAAGAGTAACTTGAATATTTGGGGTTCATCATTGCAATCAGGGCTTACGGCCCCAGCTGGCAAAAATTGAAGCCATTAACTGGATGACATGGCAAGCAATGTGCACAACATACAAGTGCTCCTTGGGATGGTCAGCTACTATCACCAGTTTGTTAAAGAAATTTAGTAAGTAGATAAACTTTATTTCACTTTATTAAAAATGAGGTAGAATTTGAGTGGGTGGTGAGCTGTCAGCTGGCCTTTGACAATCTAAGGCTGTGTCTTCATCC
This sequence comes from Massospora cicadina, assembly GCA_022478985.1. Taxonomy (NCBI): domain Eukaryota; kingdom Fungi; phylum Entomophthoromycota; class Entomophthoromycetes; order Entomophthorales; family Entomophthoraceae; genus Massospora; species Massospora cicadina. The sequence continues at coordinate 75,496 of JAKSZP010018623.1, read as the reverse complement.
AAGCGCCAATACTACTTATCCCAAACTTGATTAGCTATCAATCATTCATATGGACACATCCCTTACTGTTGTAGGGTCGGTGTTTTCCAGTTCAATTTTGAGGGATATAAACACCATTACTTAAATCTGAACGTTGGATATACATAAACAAATTTATATGTTACTAAAAAGTAGTGTCTAGCCATCATTTATGCTTGTTGTTGGAATCTAGGCACTATTTATGCTTGCAGGTTATTTATTGCCCTGGTTTCAACAAGTATAGCAGATGCTGGAGTATCAAGACTTTCAACTTTTTTTGATACATTTGGGATAACTTAGACCACAAGTAAATTAAAATTTGAATAATAAAAAGTGTTAAATATTATAAATTAGTCTTAGCAAAAACAAGAGACCTTTTATTATTTACCACTCCTAGTTTTTGGGATACTCAGAGGCTAATGGTGAGATAGGCGAGAGACATGATAAGCAGAGGTGAAATAAATTTATTTAAATGAAATTTGCCTATTAGAATCTCTTGAGATTTCTTTTGAACTTGATAGAACTTACTTTTGGGTGTTGGGTCATCAACAAGAATGATGTATCCATGTGGCAAAATTTTAGTATATCTCTATAATCAGCCATTGGAAAAATAGGTTTAGTTAAAACTAAGAATAAAGGTATTCTTAACCTGATAACTCTCTTTTGCTTTGAAATCAAAATCAAAGCAAATTTGAATTTAAAAATACAAAATTGCTGCTCAATCGAGCCAAAAACTTATAAATGTTATTGCTTATGACGCCTGTTGCCCCATCTTGGGTGCTGGTGCTCCGCCATCTGGCATATTTCAGCCATCACCAAAGTGCACTCAGGATGGCTCTGCTAGCCCACACAAATGCTACTGGGCGTTATGTTCCCCCTCAGGGCTTGGCCCACCATCTCACAAGTTCCCAGACGGTGCTCTGGAGCCCTTTGGTACTCCCATGGAGCAATTTGCATTTTGGCCTCTGGGACAAATATGGAAACCTTTGACCATATGCTTGCATCCATTATTGAGATGGCCATGGCGGTGTTTAAACCTGCTGGCTTCATCAGTTTCTGCCCCTTTAAGGGGTATTTCGACCTCAGATTTCGTTATAAGGCCAATGCAACAGCAGCAGCTAAGCTGCCATTAATTTTTAAAAACATTCACATTCAGACCATTCAAAACTAGCTCCCAAATGTGGCCACATTGGTGGTCCAGTTCATTAGGTTGCACTCCTACCTTTCTACAAACGCCTCCACAACAAGCCATGGAGATATCTAGCCTGTTATGGCGCAGACCTCATGGTGCTATTCATGTTCCAAATGGAGTGGTAATTTGGCGGGGCCACGCACCTATGCAACGATCTGCCCATTCCATTGTGACACGCATCTCACAATTCCCCCTTGCATGGTGATCATATCCGCCCCTGATCACCCTTTCTGGGCACATTTTGAGAATGGCTGTGCCATTCGCCCTTGTGCTTTAAGCTTGATCACTCAAAGCGCAAGTGTAGATGGCTTCACCTCTGCTTCTTCTACCGCTCCCCCTTTTGCATAAGCTCTTCTGCTGCCATGCCTAAATTTTTTGAGTGGGGCTCAATTCTCCAGCCCCAACGTCAGCAAATTCTGGCATGGCTTCCAAAGCTGCAGCCAATCATAACCTTAAAAACTTTTAAAAATTTAGTTGAAGTATGCCAACCTGAGCTGATGGATGAAATTGTTTCAGGTGAGCTGCAGTGGTTAATAGTTCACAGCCAATCAGGTGTGGCCAACTTGAAAATTCTGATGACTGGGCCAGTGTTAACTGAGTTTAATCTTTTTATGTATATCAATTGGATTGACGAAAATGGCCAGTCATATAATGTTAAACCAGATTTTGCATTGGAGGAGTTTTTTAATCATTCTCCTGAATCATACCCCACCGTTTTTGTCCTAAAAACGGTTATCTCATTTATTAATATAAATAAAATGGCAGTCGAAGCCGCTGCAGGTCCTGCCTACACCCTACTCTGCCACCAAACTTCATGGGGAAATGTAATCCCTGGCTGAGGTTATTACTATCCCCAATTTCCTCATGATTTTGAGGAAGATGCAAGTTTGAAATTGAGGAGCTCGCTTTTGGTGTGAGATGCACTTGTATTGACATGGAAAAAACTTCTCCTTTTAACCCCACTTATCCTGAAACCCACTGGCGATTAAGTCTTTCACTTTTGTGACATCTCTCATCACTTTCGCTTAGCATCAACTTTCTCAATACATTGAGGCGATGGACACCGCTGGCCTCATAAACAAAGAAAACCCACAACTATACCTCATTATGCCTCATGTCACTGATGCTCCCACCACAATGCGGTCCGCCATGGTCTGCCAGCTAATACAGGCACTGGAAAAAAGTTCATCAAAGTTTCCTCCCCTTTGGATATGGCTTACTAGGCTGTTAGCTGAGGTGCCATATTTGAAATTTATTTATTTCTAATAATCCCTTTGTTTGGCCCAAATTCTAATAAAGATGTGTGGCAACTCCCCCTTTTGGATTGGGCACCACTAGTGCTAAAAAACAAATATTTTTTAGGCAAAGTATTGGAGTTCCTGATGATTGACTGGTTAGTTAAATATTTACACCTTCTGGCACCACCTTCAGGTCTATAAAAATAGGTTTGTCTTAGGCGTTAGCACCAAATTTTAATTGGTGCTTGGTTGGACTACCCCATCATTTGGCCTATTCCATCAGGTGTGCATTTTGCCAAGATTAAATTGCTCCAGGATATTTAGCCAAGCATTAGGAGTAAATCTAACACTCCAATCTACCTGATTTTTCTGAGAGTCAATAAGGTGATTTTTTAGAAATCACCTAGCTATTCGCCACTGGGATATTTCTCTAACCTAGCAGAGAAGTTTGATTGTCCAACATTACCACCTTCAAGAATGTTGGGGGAGACAAAGGAGCGAAGAAAACGTCCATGAATTTGGTTGATAGTAACCTCAGAACCAAGGGACTTGCTGGAACCCTCATCAACCTCCTTAGATAACAAAGGGTCCTTCCCAAATGGTTCCAAACTACACACTTTAGGGTTTAATTCGATTATGGTATTATAATATTAGGTCAGATATTTGAAAGATGGATAAAAAGGGTCTAATCTCATCAACAGACCTGTCCTCTTTAGTGACTGTTCTAGCTATATTAGCCATAGCTTCATATTGTAACTGAGTGATGTGTTGGGCTAACTTCATCAAGGCTTTGTCCATATCACCAGTCTTAGCGGAGAAGACATTTTTTGCTAAGAGAGCTGGTATCCCAGGTTCTCGTCATATAAAACATGGAAATGAGAAATTTTGAGGATCCTGTGGCAGCTGATATGATAATCCATTAGGGCACTAGGCAAGAAATGATCCCAATAGAGAGGGTCAGAAGTGGCCATTTTTATATTATGAGTAATAAAGTCCATTTGCTCTTTACATGGCACCATTTTTAGAGGGGTTATATGGGCTGAAAAGAATTTCTGTGCTCACATGGAAGTAGTCAGCATCTTAGCCACTCTGAAGGTAAAGTTTGTTCCATTGTCACAAAATCCCTGGGGCAACCATGGCGAGTGAAGATATGCTGATGGAGGAAGGTGGCGGTAGGTTAAAAGTTTAGGTATGGAGAACCACGGCTTCAGACCATTTTTAAGGTGATAAATGCCTACTAGTATGTAACGATTTTTTCTGGTAGTCTGGGGTAAGGTACCTACAACATCCAAGCTTATTATGTGTGGAATGACTGTTGTGGGTAGTAGGTTAATACTGATACTTAGTCCTAAGACTAGACTGCTTTTTACAGGTTAATAGGGCATCTGAACTTCAGTAAGTAATTTCAATAATTTCCTATCAGTAGTACTGACCTTTGTCCACTCATGAGTTTTCATACTCCTCATGTCCATTGGTAGTGTGGGCCTCCAGGATTAAAAGTAATAGCTCAGAAGGTCGTACATAAGGCAACCATTTTGTCCCTACCTTATAAAATACTTCACATTCTCTATCTTAGTGTTATGGGTGTGTCACACTAGCATTTTTAACAGGTTCTTCCTCATCGTACCAGGCGTCAGGGGTCATAAGGAGGTCATGTAATCTCTCCGCTTAACTGTTATCTAAGTGAAGGATGGGCAGCTGTTTCAACCCATCAACATCCATATGACAAGTTCCAGCTCAGTTCTCAATTTTCATGTCACTAGGTTAGAGCTTCAATTCCCAATGAAACAACCATCCAGTGGGATCCTTCATATTCTGGATACCACTTGAAGAGAAGTGATTAGTAACCGCAGTAAAGGAAGCTCCATAAAAAAGGGCGGTAATATTTGTCATAAAGAAAGAAAGACAGGCAATATTTTTCTGTGATGCTGTAGTTGCGTTCATCTTTTGATAGCACTTTGCTGAAGTAGGGAACAGATGATTTATGCCATTATCATCCAATTGGGCGGGATGGCTCCAAAGACATAATTAAGGCATCATTAACCAACATAAAGGGATTGCCATAAATGTGGGTGACATTGTATTGGACGTTTTTGTATCAGCTGCTTTAGCGTCTTAAAGGTGACCCTTTGTTCAGCACCCCAGTAAAAGGTAGCTTTTTTAGCCAACAAACATTCAAGAGGCTCACTCAACAAGGCGAACTGTAAAATAAATTAATGGTAATACCCATCACACCCAGAGATACCTGGATATCTTGGAGAGTCTTTGATGCTTGAACATTGGAAGTAACTCAAATTTATCTTACAAATGTTGAATTCCTTATAGTTAGATGGCATGCTTAAGGAAATCTAATTTCTTAGAAAAAAGTAGATTTTGGGAATTAATTTAATGTTGGACGCACGCAGGGTTGAAATAATTCCCTATAAAATGAGTAAGGTACTTGCTGAAAGTTTTAGAAAAACTGTGATGTCATTAAGATAAACTATCATACAGCTTAACATGAGATCTTGTAAGATATGATCTATGGCTCTTTGGAACGATATAGGAGCATTGCACAGCCCTTGAGGAAAGAGATTAGGAAGAATTAATCCTTTTCTGCAAATGAGAGCACATTTCTCCTAAACTTGTGGAAAACTGTCCATTTGCCAGTAGCCTTTAGTCAGATCCATAGTGGATATGAATTTGGAGGCAAAATTTTTTTCAAGAGCATCATTAATTCAGGGAATAGGATAACTATCTTCCTTGTTGAGGTCGTTCAATTTAATGTAATCCATAACTATCTATTAATCTCCTGTTTTTCTTCTTGATGATCAGGAGAGGAGACGCCCAATAGATCTTTAAGAGTATTAGTAACCCATCGTCTATTAGCTGTTTGAGCTCCGTCTGCATTTGCTTTTCTTTCACCTTTGATTTATGATAAGGTTTAGAGCATAAGGGGAAAGCATCACCAACATCAATGGTGTGGCTTCAACTCATGTGGCCTAATTAGTATCAGATTTATAAAATATATCCCCTGGACCCTAATAAAGATTGAACCTTTTCAAGCTCACTTGGGGTTAGTTCATCTGTAATATGAACATCAGGCAGATCACAAAGTAGTTTATCAGCAGGTAAGCCCATGTCCACAATAGAACCAATAAAGTGTATTTAGTTAATATCCTCATTGGGGATCAATAGAACTTTTCCAATCACCTGATGCTTCTTACAATAAAGTCTTTATTGGTAAAATTTCCTAATAGAATATGATAGGTCGCTGGTAGTCTAGAGTTATTATACCAGGCAATAATCGAAGTTCTACAGAGCTTACACCATAAATGCTAGTTAACTGTAATATGCAGGATCTGGGGATCTGTATAGTAATATTGGTGTCAACCACCCGTTGTTTGACATACTTGATTAGTATCTCTTCAGATGATAAAAAAGGAATGCCTTCTAGCGCGTGCACTGAATCAGGCAGCTTCTTTGTATTCCGCCCAGACGTTGTGTAAAGAAGAATCAAAGCAGACAAAAGGTACTCAACTAACCTAGAGTATTTGATCTTATTGGGTTTTTTTTGTTAAAGTCCAGAAAACCCTCATCATTTAATAAAAGAGGGATAACCAGTTTCATATTTATGATGCCATCAGTCTCAAGCATAATTTGTTTGCTAATGAAATATTGCAAGAATTTTACCTTAGGGTCACAGCTGGGCCTGATAGGAGAAGCTTCCCAATTATTAGGGGTAAAGATGAGTATGCCCCAATAGCGCGTGTTACGATGGGACCCAAAGTTCCATAATCTTGGGAGTATTCCAGGTCAGGCCACAGCTTACTCTTCTTAATAGTTTTGAAGAGATTACATTGGTTGGGGAGCCAGTTTTAAAGAATCCCATCACCTATACCTTGTTGATGACCACTTCCACCTTGGTCACAGTCCTACTAAAGTTAGGGGAAAGGGCTAGTACCTCCTTATGAAGGAAAGTAGAAAAACGTTTTTGCCGGTCTCAGGACATATCTCTTTAAGGGACTATAAGGTATGACATGTTGGTTTGGTCAAATCAATGTGGCAAGAAATGCTGTTGGCACCACTAGTGGTGTCATCAACCTCAATGCACACCAGTACTTGGTTGAGCAGGTTTTCTCAGGTACCATGATTTGATAAACTCCTTCAGGGCTCAACCAGTCTGGTACCCTTACTTCAACTGGAGCTCCTAGAACACAATATCAAAAGTCCTCATAACCCTTCAGATTTGTCATCAGAGGGATTGTCTATGAGCATAAAAGAGCGTTAGGTGAGAGGTTAATTAGGCATGTCAGTGTTAGTTAGTTGATACCCATCGTTTGCCTGCCCTCGCTTGGTCCAGGGGATGCCTTGTGGACAGTCCGCTACCGCATTGATCATGGGAGTAAACGTTTCAGCTTTAACAGCCTTTGGCTTCTGCTTTTTGTCAACTTGGCTTGGGCGACCCTTATAAAAGCAGGTTTGAGCTTTGGAAGCTAGAGGGGTTACAAACTTCATAACATAGAGGCATGACGACTGAGCTGTGGTAGGAGACCTCTCATGAGAGTCTTGACCTAAGACACAGTGTCAACTGAATGTATAGGGTGCTTTAGGCGAAATTAATGGATAGGAACGCTGCCCAACCTCAGAACGAGCTCTGGCTAAACTCACGCGGTGGGGTGATGTCTGTTTTGAGTCACACAACATGAGAACAGGTTTTAGGATTGTCACAAGTACAGGAGGGACCTTAAGGTCATCGTGGACTCCTCTGCTGATATATGTTTAAAGTTTGTCAGAAAAATTACTTTTCCGGCGACAGTATGCTCTAATAGTTGGCAGGCCATCCAGTATGGATACTGGCTTGCCCTTGCCATTTCACCTTAGGCGATGGGGACAGCAGTGTCAGTTGACCCCTTGACATGTCACCCGCGCATTTGTGGATCCCCAGCCTACACTCCGCCAAAATAAGAATAAAATGTAATTAAATAAAAGAGGGAATAGGCAAAGGGAGATATTTGTAGAAAGGGAACACCAGTTTTTAAATGTGTACATTGGGCTACTGCTTCAATCCTGACCTATTGGCTCTTTGCTGGATCTCCAGCCAACCAATACCTATTCCTTTCTGCTGAGCTTCTCTATTCCATGGTGTCAATTTTCTCGCATCATCCTTCCCAATGTCCAAATATTAGTTTTAGCTCATCCTCAGCCTTCAGTCGCTGGTGAGCCTTATTATTATTATATATTAATATTGAACTTGGATTTAACTTAGTAATTATTTCTGGAAACATCCTTGGCCGCTTGGTAACTCAGAATATCTCAGCTTCTCGCTGATGACATGTTTTGAATCTCCTCATCAAGTCTTTGTGTAATTGTTTTTCTCAGGCAACAGTTGATCTTTAATATTGGGCGCCAGAAACAACCTTCGCCACATTGGACTCAGAATTATCAACTTCCATTGGCATACACTAATCAAACCAATTGGATTATCCTTGGCTACTAGTTGCTGATGATCCATATACTAATTTGAGTCCATCAACTGGCCCTTACCTAACCTAACTTCGAATCTTGGCGGAATGCTGATTCAGTTCAACCTAAATTGGCTAGCAACTACTAGGGATCCATTAAAATGACCACAAAATTCAGTCAATGAGTCATTCTTCCAAGATTGGTCAATTCCTCCTAAATCTCTATCAATCATTGGAGGAATTTATCTGGTAATAAAACCAACAGAGTTCCTCAATAGCTAAGATTTGGGGCTCAACTCAACTCCTTGGGTAGTATCAATGTTATGAAAATCCACAACCAATAATAGAGCCTCCTTTATGTCATGGTCATTCTAAAAAGTAGCACATTATAGAGATGATATGCTATGGCAAAGATGGTTGAGAATCTAAGCCAGCTAGAATGGCATTAACGGCGTCATCAAGTGGTGAAATTTTTGCAAGTTGCAGTGGCTGGGCTGCACTTTAGAAATAATCAACATTAGTGGTAACCAATACTCCTTTTTGTATACTAAGGCACATAAAGGACTGCATGTTTATACTTAAACTCTGTGTTGAACCAAATTTCTCAATAAGTGCTGCCTTAACTTCCGCCCAGGTACTAAGGTTCTTCATTTGAGGAACCATTACCTCTTGGGCCAAGCGAATTAAACAAGAGAGAGTGTTAACTTTTTGGCGGAGTAGGTGGCTTCTGCTGAACTGGTTGCACAAGGAAACCCCCACTTAGCAACAGACGAGCAATATGAAGACTTCTGGCCTTCAATAATAATAATAAAGTATCTAATAAGGAGCTATTTTCTCAATGATACAAATTTATTTAATAAATACTTAATTGCTACTTCTGCTACTCTTCTTACTACTCTCTTTATTCATAAAAACCCTCCTTTTCTCACTCTCACTCCCAACTCTTAACCTTGGTATTCCTAAGAAGATTCAATACACTTTGCTTAGTAAACTCACTATTTGCTGCAATATAGAGGTCACTCAAACATCAAGGCTTTGGCAGAAAACTCAAATTCATCGAAATATTATTCTTCAATTGAACTCACTTTGCATCAACATAATTTATTTCTCAATCTTTAGGCTCGCCTCAAATCTAATTTATGATCTTTGGGAACTATAGTTTATCATCCAGTCATATCTAAATCTTGACATTAATCCTTGACTGGACAATAAGCTCCTATTGCTTGTATGCTCGCAGGAACTTTGCATGTACTAAATTGATAATCTGACCACCTGTGGGCTCCTTAATTAAGAAATTCAACAAGGCGACAGGCACTACTGAAAGTGAGAAATCAAGAATTAAAATGAAACCTGAGCAGGGTCAACTCCATTAAAAAAAGTTTTCCACCTCCAGATCAGGACTTGGATTTTTCTGTTACGTCTTGGGTAAGGTTTCGTCGTATTAGACCTACTAACCGCCAATAGCTTCCTTTGGCTGGCACCCCAATTGATGTGCAAAGGGTGGGAATTGAACCTGTAACTTTCAGGTTGGTAGCCGTACGCCCTACTGACTTGCCTTCCACCCCCTTGCTGGCAAGCTTGTTCCTTCTTCCAAACCCATGTTGGTCGTGGAACAGGACAGGATCTCCTACCCCAAACTGAAGGAGACTTCTGTGTCTACATTGGTCAGCTGCCTTATCCCTAATCTTCTTGGCCAAACTAGTGGAATACACTTCTGTTTGTAGTTTAATCAGCGTGCATTTAATATAGTCAAATAGTGTTGAGGCTTGACTCCGCCAGTAATATCTACACAGGAATAAAGCAATGCTGACAACGCTAGATGTCTTCCATAAAGTAGTTGGAAAGGGATCGAGCCACTTGCTGAGTGGTAGCTAATATTATATGTGAAGGCATCAGTAGATAAATGGGTATTCCATTTTAAAGGCTGTTCACTTACAAGCTTACATAGAATATTTACCAAAATTTCGCTGACCCATTCTATCATTTCATTAGATTTAGGGTGGTAGGGTGTAGTCAAGACCCTTTGAATTGATTTTAGCTCGTTATACTTGGGAAGGATATGCAATGTGAAATTGGTTTCATTGTACATGAGGATAAATTGCAGACAACCATGTCGCTGTATAACACACTCCAGGATGAACATGGTGGTGGTAACAGCCCCTAAACCATTATTCGCCCTTGCTTTCACCCATCTTGTCAGATGGTCAATGGCTACTATCATATGATTTGGGCATTTTGCAACGGTTGTCAGAATTCCAAGCACATCCATAGAAACAGTATGCCATGAAAAATGAGGCTTAACCAGCTGGTATGTGTCTTCCGGTGGAATGGTTTATCCACTTGGCACTGATAACAACATAAAACCGTTTTAAGCACATTATAGTGCATACTCTCCCAATAGTAATGTGCTTTCAGGAACTCCAGCGTTTTTTGCAACCCAACATGATCTACTGCTCTATGGGCATTTATAATAATTGCAGGTCTAGAAAAAGGTTTTAGGAAACTCAGCGTCAATTCTCCAACTTTCCTATATTGTCCCCCATCAAGCAAAAGGTGTCTTGGCAAAGCCCATCTAACACTTTGATCACCTGTGGTGTCTCATAGTGATATTTTCCCAAAATCATCTTTTTATACATATGTCTGCCAAATAAGTCATAATAGCGACAGTTGGTATGTGTGAAAGGCATACCACATTATGTTGTTTCGCCCCTGCTGGTGTGTACAGTCTAAAAGTCATATGCTTGGACCTTCATAGCCAATTGCGCAAGCCGCCCTTCAGGTTCCTGCAGATTCTGCAGCCACTGCAAGGATGCATGATCCGTGACCACTTTAATTTACCCCTCAGAGATAGACCCAGAATTGTTTATATGTGTTTATCAATGCTAAGAACACCGCTTGGTCACAGTGTAATACATTCAAAACCTGTTAAACTTTGGTTACTATATGCTATGGAATGCTCCACACCATCATCATCTTTTTGGGATAGCACGGCCCCTACAGCGGAATGAAAGCATCTGTTTGTACAATAAATTAATTCTCAAAATGTAGGTATTGCACTTTTCTCTCTCATTGCAATCACTTTTGCAACTTATTCAATTCAAGTCTGATTCTAGTTTGTTAATCTCACAGAGGAGATTAGTCTGCGCCCATGTCAGGGAGCAGTTGGGCAAGTAAGGTAAGAGGAGCAGGTGGTAGGCCCGCGGCCTCAAACGTTTGTAAATGCCCTGGAGAAACCGGCGGAATAGAAAAAAGATATAAAACTGGCAGTCACTATTTCCCGGAAATCCTCATTTGGCAAGTATGATGCAACCAGTACATCAACACGCCGCACTCCCAACTACTTTTGTTGGTGGAATAGGGAGTCCATGTGTTTCTGAACATCCAACAAACAGCTTTATGGGAAAAATTTTGCGGGGATGTGCACACTTTTTTCCTGACAGTGGTGTATGTCGCACCTCACTCCATGTCACATGGTTGGCTGGACCTCAGTTTTTAAAACAAGGAGGCAGCAGACGAAGCTGCTGCAGTGTGCATAGTGATTGACCTCCCCAAAGGACAATGTGTCATCGAAACCAAATGCACCAGATGGACAAAACCAACCAAATTTTCCTCACATTTGACTTTTGCCTACTATGGTAAAACGTGCCATTTTGGAGCAGTACCTGAAAGATGGTCTCACCATATATGGCGAAATACAACCATTCAAGATTCAATGCTTTACACTGATGCCACACCTGTGCACTGGCAAAGACATCGCAGTTCTGACCCAAACTGAGGAGATCATAAAGGACCTAACCCAGATCCCGCACTCCACATATATCAATATTGAAGGGCATACCACCCACCCTTTCCAGGTAACCGTGGACAGCGCACCCCCCATCTGCACCCACTGTGACGCTTTCAGCCATAAGGCACATGCATGCCCCATCAAGGAGGGCATCACATTCCAAGAGCACCCCTTGGCGGCCATGGCCAGCGGAGAGGCGCACTACAAACCAACCACAAGCACCAAAGAGGATTTCCCATGGGGAGCACAAGGCTGCTACCTACTGGTAAAACCTATTTCCACGCAAGAGCGGAAGAAGGCCAAGCAGGCCTGCAGGGCCGCGGCCAAGGAAGCGGCCAAAGTCACCACCGCTATCCCACACTCCCAACTCCAGGAGGACATAGAAACCTTCATGGTGGAAGCAACTTGGGAATCCCTCAACCAATCATATTGGGAAGACCATGCCAATTGGGCCACCCAATCTGAGGATCTGATGGGTGACTCGATCTCACCCAATCTTTGCAACCAAACTCCAGTTGAAACTGACTTGGGGTCCAACCTACCTGAAAATTTTTTTTCAACCCAATTGTTGGTGCTAAACTCATCCGCACCACAAAAAAATCGTTCAACGTCAGGGGAAACAAAAAGTGAAGGCAAAATAACGTGAACCTTTCTGCTAAAATTAAAAAAACTACTGATAACATTGCTGCAAACACCTGCACTGCCATGAAGGCCTGTGGGGATCTAGAGGAGGCTAGTGGGCCCGGGTGCCCACCCCCACACCTAAGGTGCAATGGAGGAAACCTTCACTTTAGGGATGTTGAATATCGCCAGACTCAAGGCCTCACCATCCTGGGCTAGGAAACTGAGTTTTTTACAAAAAAATTTACCCGTGGATATTCTGGCCATCCAGGAGTCCCACTGTCTGCAAGGTTCTGAGGATGCTTGGAAAACCATGCTCCTCCTATCCCTATCCTATTAATCAGAGCACTGTGAGGTGCTAGTTTGGAAAAACAATTTTTTCAAATTTTTATCATCGGAATCCTTCCTCAATGGCTGAGTCCTCATTGTCACTTTCTCGTGGGCTGACGTGGCACATGCGATCATCAACATTTATGCCCCAACCTGTGCACAAGAGCATCAGGAATTTTTCTCATTGGTCAAATCCCTCCCATTACCCCAGACCCTTTCGTAGTTGGCAACATGAACTGTCGTCTAAAAACACCCACAGACCGTTGGCCTTCCTCCTCCCACACCCCCAGGGTCACGTAGAACTTCACGTTCTAAAGACAACCCTTGGGTTAATGGATGTGCTGCCACGAAAAGCCCCGCTGCTCAAAAACATGATGCGCCCCCATGTTCACAACGGCCAATTAAGGTCATGACCTTCATCAACCATATCCTTACACCAGCGAAATCCCAACCTCACATTCTCACTTCCAAACAACAAAAATTGAATTCTCTGACCACTGTCTGGTCTCAATAACCTACCACCTACCTGTCACAGTGGCTAAGGCCCCATATTGGTGCAAACTTCGCCCTTAAAAACTTGCATCGCCAGGATTTTTCACTTGGGTGGAATCATCAACTTTAGCAAAAGAGTTTGTTGCACCGTTTTGCGCGGACCCCATCTCCACATGGGCAACCTTCAAAGAGGATACCATCTGCCACTCTCGTCACCTCTCCTCCAGACACTCACGAGCCACATTGGCTGTCATTTTTCGCGCTCTGGCAGATTTGGCACACCTGGAGTCCAACATCCCAGCTACTGGATACAGATCTTCATGAGGCTAGAAGTGGGTGGGGGCAGCCACCCACCTAAACATGCTCAAAAGGAAACACAAACATCGGGTTTGTGTTCAGTACAGGGCCAAACGCATCACAGAGGGCAACAAGTGCACCACATATTTTTTTTAAAATTTGCACCACGCCAGAGCGTGGCCTGCTCACAGGTGCAAAGATCGGATGATTCTGTCATGGTTACACCAGCCGAAGTGGCAATCAAAATACAAAAGTATTACTCCGAGTTCTACTAATCCAATCCAATTCAGCCGGCCAAAGTGGCGGAATTTTTTGACTGAACCCAAATCTGCACCATTTCCTGATACCCTGAAATAATGAATTTGATTACTCCAAATGAACTATGGACAACCATCCATGGTGCACCAAATCAGAAATGCCCAGGCCCAGATGGCATTCCTTATGAATTCTATAAAAAGTACTTCAAATATATATCCCCACTACTGCTTGCCTCACTTAACCAGAGCCTTCTGGAAACGCGCCTCCTACCAGGAGGACAAAGAGGCCTTCACTGTCACACTCTTCAAGAAAGGGGACAAGCTAGACTTAGCCAACTGGTGCCCCATTTCTTTAACTAACACAGAGACAAAATTTCTAACAAAAATCATGGCTAACCGTTTAGGGATTGTAGCATCTGCCACCATCTCCCCAGAATAATTCGGTTTTCATACCCAGAAGGTCGATTTGGGACAATGTGCACTCTGTGGCTAATGTATGCCAGTCCACAGCCTCTGGGGCACTTGTATTCTTGGACCAACAGAAGGCTTATTATAGAGTAAGCTGGGAATACCTCAGGGCCTGCCTCCATCAATTCCTCTTACCCCTCGCTTCATCATCTGGGTGAAGCTGCTCACAGATTCTGCAACAATGGCAGTACATGGCCCTGGCTTCCTAATGGAAGTAGTCCGCCCTCAAAGGGGCTTGCGACAAGGGGACCCCCTCAGCCCACTCTTATACAACTTCAGCCTTTACCCACTACTTCGAAACGTGAATGCCCAACTAACTGGGGTCCATGTGACAGGCCAAACCCCAGTCAAGATGATGGCGTTTGCAAATGACTTTGTGGTAGGGGTGTCTAATAATAAAGATGCACGCGCGCTTATAGCTCTCATCCAGGAGTATTCCTGGGTAAGTAATGCTGCATTGAACACTTCCAAAACCTAAATCCTCCTCCTTGGTCGGTATCAAACCTGCTGGGCCCCAGCGACCAGTGCCCAGACTGGCCCATCTGCTCGCACACGCGCTCGCCCTCCCAGCTCACCCCACACCGCCCCACTAGTGCTCCCTTTTGTGCCACACCCTACCGTTGGGCTGGTCCGCCATTTGGGGGTGTGGTTGGAGGCAGGCGGGTATGCCTCAGCAGTGATGGAAAGCCATATTCTGGACAACGTGATGAAGCGCATCGCCTCCATTAGAGCACACCCTACTTCCCTTACTGGCATAGTTTTAGCCAACTCTATGCTCCTCTCCAAAGTCTGATTTGGAGCCCACACCATCCCCTTCTCCCCAAGCTTTTTCAAATCCTTATATGCCCTTTTGCAAGGATGGCTTTGGTCAGGCAGCCCACCACCAGTATGGCTAGAGGTCATGTTTGGCCCTCATCATCATGGTGTCATGGGCCTGCTTGACTTCATAGCCCATGCTGCCAAGATCCTGGGCACCTGGATTGCGGCCGTCACCGCCCCTACACTCCCCTCCCAACACTGGTCCCGCGCGGCCCGCTCCAACTTCTCCCACGCCTTGGCCTTAACAATCCATCGAAACCTCACTCCTTGATGAAATACCTCGCATCACACACATCAGCCACAGGTCCTCACGGGACTAAAAACCACTACAAACAAATCCTCCTCCCTATGCGGAGCGCTGAGTGGAGAATTCTTATTAGTGGACACACAGCCCAGAGAGGCCGCCCCTCTCCTCATTTCACACAAGAAGTACAGGGGCTACCCAGCCAAGATGGCGTGATCTCCACACAGCCCCAAGTCCTATCCAGGGTGGACTACCTGGACATGATGGACATCCCTTATTCCACTGAGACCCAAAAGACTATCTGGAAATACGCACACCATCCTCTGTTGCAGCCTCAAGTCCGCTCCCATGTGTGGCGCTGCCTGAGGCGGGTGTATCGTACAGCAGAGCGCTCTAATTCTTTACACTCATCCTGTGTCGTGTGTGGCCAGTATGGAACGCTGTTCCACCGCATGAAGAAGTGTCCTACCTCTAAAATGATATGGCGCGAAGTTCAACGTCTGCTTGGCCAGGATCAAACACATCCCTTCAGTCTGTCAAGAGATATATTTTCTTTATCAATGGCCTCCCCCTTCCACCCTCCCTCCATCCTCTGGTGGTTGCAATCGCCATGTGGACTATCCATACGATTGTCTTGGATGCCATCACAGGCTCCACCCCACCCTCCCAGAATCTGTTCACAGATTCCGGTCTCATTTGGTGGACCACTTTCAGGCGTGGATATTTGGATACCTCCCACCGCGTTGCTGACAGCTGGTCTCCTCATGGTTCCCAGTTTGGTTCATCAAATCAGACCCTTTCCTCCACACATGTTCAATTGTGGCTACGGCCCCTTCACACGTTCCCTCCCCCTCCCCATAGTGGCGTTCCCGCTGGTAACAAGAGATAGCATTGCTTCTCTGGGGTGCCTTCCCTGTTACTAAGTTTTGTTTCTTTTGGGTCAAATTTGGAAGTGTCCATCCCATGGTCGGCCTTCCTCGCAATAAATCAAAAAATGTGGGTATTGCAAAACTGGGGCACTAGCTAACGCAGTTCATAAGATATCGAATTTGATTTGAAATCATTCCGTTTAATTAAAGGTAGCGTTTTTCTTTATTAAATCGAAGAGAGGAGCCCTGATACTGCTGAAAGTTGGGAATAAACCGCTTGTAGGAGCTGACCATCCCCAAAAACAACCAAATAACTCATTTGTTATCCAGCCAAGTCCTCTTGTGTATAGCTTCCACTTTTACCAGATGAGGATTGAGCCCTTTTGAGTTGACCACAAACCTGAGGTATTCCAACTGCTCCTTAAAAATGGCACTTGTGGGGCTTAATTTTATGTTAGCTTCAGTGAGTTGGCATAACTTTGTTCCAAGTGAGCGAGAAAATCCATTAACGTTATTGAAAACATATTTATATCATCAAGGTAGACTAGAACGCAAGACTGCTTCAGATCACCCAAAATAGTGTCCATAGCCCGCTGGTACGTAGCTGAGGCATTGCACAAACCCTTTGGCATATGTGTAGTCTGGAACAACCTTTTTGAGGTAATTATAGCGCACTTCTCTTGTTCTGATGCTGGCAACTCGATTTGCCAGTACCTCAATATTAAGTCCATAGTGGTGAAATATTTGGCACCGCCTAACCAATCTAAAGCATTGTCATTTTGTGGAAGCAGGTATGAGTCCTTTTTGTATTGCTATATATTCCAGTAATTGATTATTACTTAATTGGTGTAATCTTTCTTTTTGACAATTAGCACTAGGGATGCCCAGGGACTCTTTGACGGCTCTAACATTCCCTGTTCCATCAATTAGTTATCTCATCGGATAAAACTTCTTACACCGTTTTAGTAATGGATAGGCCATGATTGAGTAGGGTGATCCCCATGTCCAAATGATGCACAATCCCATATACACATTTAAATTGTGATCATTGGATGCAAAAAAGATTTGGTATTTCTCAAACAGATCCATCACCTGGTCCTTCTGGTCCTCTGACAGACCAGTTAGAGCTTTTCATGAAATCATAGTCTTTATGCCAGATGAAGTTTTTAAAGGTAACCTGAGATCTTCCCAAGAACCAAAGTCTTGTATCTGGTGGACCTCATCAATAGGTACCAGATGCAGGTAAGCCACCACTTGATGCTACTGAACCTCTTTAGACTCCTCCTACAGGTTTTCTATCAAAACCTCCACTTCCACATGCCCTGATAACAGGAGCTGAGGAGCCACATGGGGTTTAAACTACAATCTCTGGTAGCGCCCCATAATCTCACCGTATAGGCCTTCTGGGATATCTATTTTGAGCTCCATCCATATAATAACCTGATACTAAGAAGAAATGCATAAAGCACTCGCTTCTCACAGCGCAATACCATTATACTATTAGATCTGGGTAGGGAGCACTTGGGCCCTCCACCTCATCCACTGATATTGTACAGGAATCACCCCATCACTATATGTGAGATTAATTTGACTTAAGCGGATTGGATCTTCTGGGATTCCGCTGAAATTAAAATAGATGGAATTTGTTGTCCTAGAATACTGATGGTTTCATCTGCCATATTGACCCCAGCCTTAAAGTGCTGCATAAATGCAGCGCTAATCAACATGTCATAGTTATTATTAGGCAGCGCCACTGCTGGTTCAGATGCACTGACCAACCCAAACCTCAAAGGCAATGCGCTGTAAGCCCCTTCCAAAACATTGCCCTATGCCCCCACGGTCCTATACACACTTTCTAATCTGCATCTGGCTTCAGCGGAAGTTTAGCTATGCGTTTGGTGGATATTATATTGACAGGAGCTCCAGTATTGATAACCGCCCAAATTTTGGTATTTTTCACACATAATTCACAGTATGTACATTTCATATTTATTCGAGGTATGCCAACCAGGGGAGGGACATTACTGAAACTAAAAATAAACTAAAAACGTAATTAATTGGTTCAAACAGAACGCCCAAATGAGTGGATTGAGTGAACACTTCAAGCAAACAACCAACCAGGTGGGCAGCGGAAACTGCTTATCCCTCCATGGAGGAAGGGGAGGGGGATTGGGGGGCTCATCTTTAGCAGCAGCTTCTTCCTCCCATAGTAGAGTGCATGTCAAGGCAGACAGTAAGGACGTTGGGACATCTGCAGCATGGGTTTAATATTACTAATTATTGGTATTTCATGGAAATTGCCAGCTAGGTAAATGGCACTGATATATTTGATTAAAGCTTTTTCATCTTTAATGCGGGCATCTGGGAGTTTAATGATGTGGCAATGTTGGTTTGTGTAATTTTTGCTTTTGGGTTCTGTGCTATAGTTGCCACGTTCTGGATAGCATCATTTAAGTTTATGTATAACTGTGTTACCATTATTTTACTCTTTTGAGTAAGCCTTTTGGGGATAACAGGAGGTGGAATTCCTCCTGTGAGCATTGCCATTGATTTGGTGACAGTTTATGAAGGGGAAGACAATCTGGTGTTGCAGCTGCTTTTGACTGCAAGCTGGTGATCACTGCAAAATGATTCGGCGTTTGGCTGTGGGGTATATAGTCAAGTGTGGTATTTGGAGTCCCATTCTGCATTAACAAACCGCATGATTTTAAGAGATGGTTCTTCAATGAGATTACCTGATTCGTCAATTTCAGCCAATAACTCCCATGGGTTTTGGCTGAATTGGATTGGGGAATCAGCGTACAGTTGAGGTTTATTTGATTGTTTGAGGAAGCATTGGATTGAACTGGGATCCAATCTGGTGCTTAATTGGAGGAATCCTTTGTGGCATTGGGGGCGAGGAGGAAACTGATTGGTGGCTGCTGTGCAGCTGCAGCTTCAAGTTTTGGGGGTGAGGGAGGTAGGATTGTGCCCCATACCAGAACTTGTACAGGGTGGTGCAGCAGATTGGAGGTCGGCAGATGTGACATCCAATCTATCAGAAGTGGGTAAGGAGGGGCACTTTCATTTCAAGTGGTCCAGCTTGAAACATGATGGACATATTGTTCGCCCGCCCTCAATGTGGGCCCAAAATGGATGGTCAGGCGATGAGGGAATAATGGTGTGCAGCGGAATTGACACCGCAAATTTATTAAATTCAGGGCTGATCATGGCATATTCCCAAGGCCCAGCTAGGCGAGCAGCCCCATTGGGGACCACAAACTGAAGGATGGGGTTGGAGCCATATGCGTCCAATCCTTCCATTAACTCCTGATGGATTACTGCGGGAGGAGGTGATTTGGCAACCCTGAAAATTGGACTACCATGGTTATGTCAGTGGGGAGCCGAGTGTATGTAGTTGGAATGAGTGTGCCCTGAAAACCAGGGGCACAGTAGCCGCAGGGGCGGCGTCAGCTTTGCAGATGAAGCCGAGGTCAAAATACCCCTTAAAAGGGCAGAAGTCGATGAAACTGGCTCCTGCATCACCGCCTGGGTAAGGTCAATAAATACTTGTTCCATATATGGGAACAATCTCCCATACTCGACTTAAAGGCCAAAATGGAGCTGGGAGCAGGGGAGAATGAGTGGGCTGCAAGGCACCACCTGAGTACGTGCCAGGTGGATGGCGAGATCCTTGGGTGGACTAAACTGACCCAAGGACTTATTGGGACTGGATGATCCAGACTGAGCGCGTTTTCCGCCGGATGGAAAATGCTAGGCGGGGTTTGCCGCTGCCCCACACTGGAGCAGCTGGCAGCAAATCTGACATCATTGGGGGTTGAACAGCAGCGGTTGGCGTTCAATCACTAATTGTTTACTTATTTTTTGTTCCTTTTAATAAAATTGCTTGAAAGTGACTTCAAGCGGAAAAGAAAAGCTTAAAGATAATATGAAGCTTTTTAAGTTTCGTTCAATGGGCCACCTGTAGCGAGCACCACTGCTAACTTTTTTGTGGGTTAGGTATGATTTCACTGAACTGGTTGCGCAGGGAAAAACCCACTGAGCAATGGATGAGCGATATGAGGACTGCTGGCCTTCAATAATAATAAGAAAATATTTAATAAGGAGCTATTGCCCAGACGATATCAATTTATCTAATAAATAACTTAATGATTACTTTCTTTACTATTCTTACTACTCTCTTTTTCTTGTAAAAACCCTCCCTCTTCTCACTCTCATGCTCAATTCCTAATCTTTGTATTCCTAAGCAGATTCAATACACTTTGCTTAGTAAACTTACTATTTGCTACAATCTAGAGGTCACTCAAACATCAAGGCTTTGGCAGAATACTCAAATTAACAAACCATTATTTATTCAATTGAACTCACTTCATGCCAGTATTTATTTAATTGCTAAATCTCAAGTCTTGCGTCAAATCTAATTTATGATCCGCCAGAACTATAGCTTAATGTCCAGTCATATAAAAATCTTGACATATGGTGTACTTAATTATTTTGTGCTCAGTTACCCTTTTATGTAGGATTCATAAACAGATAGAAATGAAGCAATATTACCCTCTATAGGGATAAATTTGTTTTTATAGATGCTTTGGAAGGGGAGAAATTACTTTGGGGAGGTTTGAACACCATAAGAAGCTTCACAAGAAGCTGGAGAGGGACGCTGTTTGAGTTTTCTTTTGTAACAAGGCATTAGATAGTTGTTGTTCCAAAGCATCTAGTATTGGTTTAGCTCCAGCGGGAAGATTAGGGGGACTACTAACCCAAACGTTAATTATTTTATTGAAGGATTGTGGTGTACATGAAGCCCCAGTATTGAGCACCACTTGTTGAATCTGAGCACTGTTTGTGCTTGCAGGTGCTTTTTGCGCTGAACTTCAACAAATATAGCAGGTGCCAGAGTATTTAGACTTCTGACTGCTTTTTATTTGGTTTAATATTATTATTGACTATAAGTAAATTATAAATTTCAATAAAAATGGTTATAATATTTTAACTTAGGCTTAGTAAAAACAAGCAACCCTTTATTATTTACCACTCCTAGTATTTAGGATACTCAGAGGCTAAAAGTGAGATAGGCGAGAGTTCATGATAAGCAGATCTGAACTCAATTTGTTTAGATGATAATTTTCCTATTAGAACTCTTGAATTTTCTTTCATCTTGATAGGGCTTACTTTTGGGTGTTGGGTCATCAACAGGAGTAACATAACAATGTAGCAACATTTTAAAATAATCCCTCCAATCAGACATCTTCCAAATAGGTTTAGTTTGGCCAATTATTGGAGTTCCCAATGATTGATTCATTAGTAAAATATTTGCATCTCCTGGCACCTCCTTCAGGTCTATAAAAAGAGGTGGCTTTGCCCAAGTTCTAGCACCCAATTTGAATGGTGCCTGGTTGGTTTCCCAGTCATTTGGTCTATTCCTTCAAGGGTGTGTTTTACCAGGATTGAATTGCTCCACACTGTTCGTCCGAGCATTATGAGTAAAAGTGATACTCCAATCTACCAGTTGTGATTTTGATATTACTGGACAATAATCTTGGAATAGCTAGGTCGGATTGGAAAAATCCACCGAATATGGCATTAGGTACAATTGAGTGCCTCAAGATAAGGTAATATTAAAATATTGGGTTATTATTGGATCGCCTATATATAAGGCAATAAGGCAATAAGGCGATGTCAACATTAGTTGAATAAAAATTAAATCGCCTCCAATTAGAGCGATAGAGAGCTAAAGAATAACAAGCCAAATTCTAGGAGAATCAGCGGAAAAGAATTGTCAAGCTATGAGAGTGGTATCATCCAAAGCTGCTGTATATAAGCGAGATGGGAAATTGAGAGAAGGGGGTGGTTTATAGTAGCAAAAGAGCATAACAGAAAAAGGTTGCTGTACTTATTAAAAAAATAAAAGATCCATTGGGGCGATTGCTCCTATTTTTAGTGTACATCCAAGTGTGCCTGAAGGACCAATGATCCCCACATCATCTTTATGTTGTTCTGTGAGTTTAAACTGTATGGAAAATATGGCAGATCCCAACAATACACTCCGAAATCTTAACTGTGGTGCTCACTACAGGGGGCCCATTAATCAACCACCAAGTACTCCATATCTCCAGTCACCAGCCATGTCTTATACAGCCTGTGTTTCTGGGGAATCTTCACAAAACACCATATCATATGGGTATGAGGAACTCAAACTCACCTCAGACGCAGTGCTCCAAAAACAGGATGAACTTCTTCAAGAACGAAATGCTGTCATGCACCAGCTTGATAGAAAGTTTAGCCAAATGCAAATTCTGGGATAACAAAACAAGGAACTTGCCAACCAGTTGGATGATACTACCAAATGGCTGCAGTGTGCAGAGCGGAAATTGACCAGTGCCTCTCAGTCTTCTCACTGGGAAGAGGATGAACAACAAGGGGGTATCATATGAGGAAGAATATGATGCTTGTCGAAGCTACTACACCCAGGATGGTAGTACTGGATACAACTATGAGTCAAAGCACCAATTCCCTCAAGTAATGGTGATGCTGCCCATGGCAGTAGGCCACGCTACCCCTGAAGTGGCGGACATCCCAACTTCTGCTGGTCCAGCTTCTCATTGGAAAACTTCTTTTGGATCCCGACCCATTCCTCAGCATGGCCCAAAAATCTACAAATGGGGTATTGAGTATGATATCAAGAAACTACCTCCATTTGATCAAAATGAGAATACCATGGTTTCTTCAAATGGTTTGAATTTGCAGCAGAGGGTGCATCCAATAGACGGAAGGCTAAACTGTTGATATCCGCCTTGGGTATTGGGAGTGCCGATCAAGTCACCTGTTACCTCCCAAGTAGCTCTGTTACCTATAGGGATGTAAAAGGTACCATGCTTCACCTGTTTGGGGGTACCTTAGAGATTTCACAGAAGAAAGTGGAATTCTTAACAAGCGGATTCTTCCAAAACGAGACTCTCCTGGAGTTCTCTGATTGATATAAAATTTGGAAGCTCATGTGCTGCTTGGGGCAGGATACTTAGCAGAATCTGACATATGCATTGCCATGACCTCCGCGGTGAAGCCATACTGAGAGCTTCACAATGTCATTTCACCGCTTCTGGATGATGACGTTCCTCTGCACAAAACTGTACAGTTTTTGCGTCTCATATCCCCTAACTTTCTGCCACCAAATATGAAACAGAAGACTACCGCCTCTACTGTACCCTCTTATTCAGGAGAATACTCTCATCTGACTCACGTTCCACCTAGCAGCCCTTGACATTACTATAAATCTGCACCTTATCTAAGACAAAAATATACTCAACAGTATGAGCATCTTCCAGGGTCTGGTCACAAAAAGCTGTCAGCAACCTAGCTACTGACCAGGACCTAGCTACGCCAAATGTCAACAATCATCTTACCGACCTGTTCCTGGTTATGCCAAATGACCCCAAACTTGCTGACCTGGACCCTCTTATGACAATCAAGGACGCAGCTCTTATGGGTCAGCTGTTATGAATCTAGCCATCCTGGTCACTTGGCAATATTTTGCCATAACCATATGCACTACGTACACCAAGGTCAATATTACCAGGGTAAAGATGGAGCGGAGTAAATACAGAACTTTCTACCTCCGCGATTCCAACCCAAAATGTCCTTGAATCAATAGTAGTATTCTCACGGAAGTCCCTCAGTACAATGATGGATTTTTATACCAGCTGCCAGTTGGAGGAGTTAACGTAGTAACACGATCTCAAGCTAAGGCCACAGCAGAAAAAAATCCCCAGAACAACTGAAGCCATATGACTATCAGATGCTTGATCAAACTTTCTCAGGAAGGCTGTATTCTGCCGCAGATGCACCAACTTTGAAAGGAGTAAACGTCATACTTCTGGTAGATGCCATTGTCAAAGAATATCCCAAAATTGGTGAGGGGATAATGAGTTTTCTTGAAAAAGAGATCCTGTAAATGTCAGCATATTAAACAATCAATATTCTTATTAATCTGAGTGTATGTACTGTGATATTTTTGTAGTTAAAATAAAGTTTGCGCTATAATAGATACTGGTGATCCAGTCAACATAGTTTCCACTAAATTGATGGCAAAGTTGACGTTAAATCCTGATGTGGACCATTGAATGGTGTATGGAACTTCAGGAGCAGAAAGCACCATCTTAGAGGAAGCTTACAGTGCGCTACCTCTGCACTTTGGGTCCATTGTTGCCATAGCTTCAATGATTGTGCTACAAAATGAAAACTATGACTTGCTAATTGAAACCGCTTCCCTTTGAAATTTCAGGGCGGTCATTAATATGACGGTGAAGATCCTTGCATTTTGGTACATCAAGTCCCAATTTACTTCACCTCTAGTGGAGTGCCAAAGGACCCGATGCACATGAATTATATCAATCTTGCATATAGTGATGGGGTGATTCCAGTCCGCTATCATTGACTAAAAACTAGACTCAGCCCCTTTCTCATCAGATATATGAATATCAGGGAATTCCTCTCCAAGCAGCAAGGCCCATACCTATTCCTTCTAGACATCAAGTTTTAGTGAACACTGAGTTAGAGGTGGAAGTGCCTGTTGGGCTATATGGGGAAGTCATTGGGCACTATTGTCAAACACAGTTTGAGCCTCATGTGGCTCCAGGGATTATACTTCCAGACCATGGAGAGATTAAGGTTTTGTTAAAAACCTTTAGAATGAACTAATGAATATCCGCCAATACCAAATAGTAACGTATTTAGATTTGACTCCAATAGAAGAGGTCCTTCAGGTTCATGATTTTGGGTCATTGGAAGAATCTGGTTTATTAGATGAGGCACCGGCCAGTGTAATGTCAGTGGTATCATGGAGTAATTTAATAAGCTATTAAAAGAACAAAAAGACCAAGCAATAGCATTATTTCAGAAGTACAAGGAGGCTGTTGTTGTTGATGATCATGATTTAGGGTGTTCTTGGGAGCGATCCATTAAGTGGACACAGGAGATCGTCCCCTAGGTCTCAGCCAATTCACTGATCAAGGGCACCAGAAGACATTGTCACTAATATAATTGACAAGTTGCTGGAGCAAGGGAAGTTCAAACCATCCAAGGGTCCATGGGCTTCACCTATTCTGATTGTAAAAAAGAAGGACAGCGCCAACCGTGTAGTTTTATAGTACTGATAGCTCAATAGTATTACAAAAAAGGACCATACCCCATGCCAAGGATTGACAATGCTTTTGATCAGTTAGGAGTAGCCTATTACTTCTCAGCGGTGGACTTGATATCAGCTTACTGGCAAATTGAGCTCCCTGTGGAGGGACAGGAAAAATGTGCTGTAATCACATCCAAAGGCCTTTTTCAACTGACTCAGATGCCTCAAGGGCTTTGTAACGCCACACTTACGTTTCAGCAAGCCATGGACAATATTCTTGGTGACCTGAAGCTGTCATGCATCCTCATATACCTTGATGATATCAATGTTTTCTCTTGAACTTTTTTGAGCACCTCAATCATTTAGAAGCAGTGTTCTGCTGGCTTGCTGAAGTGAACATCAATATTAAGCCTCAAAAAGGTAACTTCTTCAAAGATCAGTTGGAATGCCTGGGGTTTGTGGTAGACTTCAAGGGGCTGAAACAACAGCCAGCTAAGGTAGAGGCATTTGTAAAATGACTGCACCTAGTAGTAAACATGACATACAAATATTTTTGGGAATGGTCAGTGTTATAAAATTGGCATTATTATTAAGATACGCCGTAAACAGTTTTGCGCAGGGTTCAACCCACTGAGCAATGGGACCAGTGATATGAGGGATGTTGCCCTTGAACCAACAGAAATACACTTTATTCAATAAATATGGAGCACTTTCTCCCACTATAAATCTTTATTTAATATAATAACCACAGCAGATCCTCGCTGTTTTACTCGCTCTAAACTATTAACAACCTTCCTCCTAGATCATCTCATCTCGCTTATATTGTAGTGACTTTGAATGATATCGCTTTCATGTCTTAGTAATTCAATTCACTGTATCTCATTGGTTCTGCCAATTCTTCATTCATTAATCTCACGAAGCCTAATTTGAGGTGATTTCCTAACAACCTAATATGCCTCATTTTGAGGCGCTCAAATTACCATAACTCATATCAAACATGGTGGATTACACCCATTCCACCATAACAACTTAGGGCTCATAATCCAGTCATATCAGAATCGTGACAGCCGGTTACTACTGACACTTAATCGCTAACTAACTGTATTGGGGGGCCACTATTTTAGTTGTTAAAAAAGGATGCTGAGATCAAATGGATGGAACTTCATCAAAACACTTCAATACACATCATACGGCGCTGACCAGTGCACTAGTGCTTCACTATCTGATTTTTGATAGAGAGTTTATTGTTCAGATGAATGCATCCTTTTCGCTGTTGGGGAAGTACTTTCTCAGAAAGAAGGAGAGGGAGAGGAGCATCCCATAGCATACTGTAGTCAAATCCTGAACTGCCATGAGCATAATTATACTGTGACCAAGTGGGAGTGCTTAGTAGTGATTTATGCATATAAGAAATTTAGAGTCTAACTGCATAGGTCAAAATTTAAAGTCATAACAAATCACGCATCATTACGCTGGTTGTAGAACCTCAAAGAGTCTGAAGGGCGGTTAGCTTGATGATCTCTTAAGCTGCAGGCTTATGACTTTGAGATTCTTCACCGCCAAGGAGTACATCATCAGAACGCTGACTGTTTATATCATTTTCCAATTGTTGCCATGACAGAGGACCTCAATGATGTGATGTACGAGAAGATGCTCAGCGGAAAATATGATAACAAACCCCCAAGTGATCAAAGAGTTGAATTAATTGCAATTAAATACCTTCCAACGGTATGAAGAACTGTACAAATAGATCAGCGATTCTATGGTGAATTTTTCAAGTCCCTCAGCACAGCTGGGAATTATTATGAGCGCCCATAAGGCAGTTGGACATGGTGGGGTGTGCAAGGCAATGGAGTTGTTGCACTTTCAGTACTATTGGGAAAGCATGAGCTTTGATGTGCTCAAAACCATTTCCTGTTGCCATCAGTGCCACGTGGAGAAGCCATTCCACCGTAAAACTTTGTACCAGGTAGTGAAACCAAATTTTGTTTGACATAAGTTTTTCCTTGATGTTGTTGGCCCTCTGCCAATGGGAGCCAATGGGCGTAAGGACATTCTGATGGCTATCAACCACTAGACTTGGTGGGTTGAAGTATGGCTGATACAGGATTTGGGGGCAGTCACAGTAGCCAAGTTTTGTAATGGAATGTATTCTTCAGTGACATGCTTGCCCTCAATTTATTCTCACTGATAATGGAACTAACTTCACCTCGCACATCCTCCCCAAACTGAATGAGCTTATGGGTATCTGCAGGGTTCTGAATCCATATCACCCCAATTCTAATAGAACAATCAAACGGGTGAATGGGACTTTGGTGAACATACTACAAAAATTAGTAACTGATTGACCTACTGATTGGAGTCCCCTCCTTTCCTCTGCCATGTTTTCCTATAACATTAGTTACTATTCCGCCACCAGAAAGAGCCCCTTCCAACTAAATATGGCTGACACCTGGCTCTTCCAGCATTACTTTATTTGTGTGTAGAAGACACCAGCGGATAGAACCCACTGCAATTTAATTAATCTTGTGAACACTCTGATCAAATTGCAAACCAAAGCATATTCCTTCAGCTTAGCCAAGAAGATCAAGAATCAGGCTGCCAATCAGGTACATCATAGTGGGTTGGCATAGTTAAATAGGGCAATATGGTTCTCTTTCATGACCAACATGGGTTCAGGTGGAAACGCAAGCTGGCCAGTATTTGTATTGGTCCATTTGAAGTTATAGAGAAAACTGGGGTTGACTCTTATACCATCTAGGACCCCGCAAGTGGTTGGATCATTACCTGAGTGCACGCAAAGTTCCTCCAACCATACAAACAATAGGAGCCTTATCATCCAGTCAAGGAGGGGTTAAATTTGCGATTCCAATTTGACTGGACCAAAATCTTGGAACTGCTAGGGTGTATTAGAAAGAATATGTCGAACATGAAATTAGTTACAATTATTCTAGTGCCTTGAGATGAGGTGATTTTGGGATATAATGGGCTATTATTGGATCACCTCTAAATAAGGCAATAAGGCGATGTCAACATTAGACAAATAAAAATTAAATTGCCTTCAAGTAAAGCGATAGAGAGCTAAAGAATAACAGGCCAAATTTGATGAAAATTGGCGGAATAGAATAGTCCATGCTATGAGAGTGATATCATCCAAAGCTGCTGCATATAAGCGAGATGGGCGATTGAGAGAAGGGGGTGATTAATAGTAGAGAAAGAGTGGAACAGAGAAAGGTTGCTGTATTTATTTACCATAAATAAAAGAGTCGTTGGGGCATTAATCCTATTTTTAGTATATTCCCAAGAGTTTCCAAAGGACTGATGATCTTACATCATCTGTCTGTTGTTCAGTCGGTTCAACCTGTACAGACAATATGGCAGATCCTAATGATACCATACAAAATTATAACGCTAACCAACTTTGCTGAGATCCAATCAGTGGATTTTTAGAAATAAGCATTCTATTTCCCACCAGAGTATTCTTCTCAACTAGCAGAAATTTGATTTTCCAACACATGTGAACAATTTTACTATATGTTCATAGCATTAATTTACCATGGTAACTATCAATTCCTATGTGCAGAGGTTGGAAAATCTTAAAGAACCCAAAGTACAGCTGGATCAGTGGGCTTTAAATTTCACAAGCCTACAACTTTAATATACAACACTATTTCAGCGTTAAGCATTAAAATGTGGATGGACACTTTCAGTTGCCTACCATAGCCTTAATGGTTGATATAGCTAATAAATTGTTTAATAAAATGGTAACTAAAAATATGATAAATAACCTGAAGAGGTTAACTCACTTCAAAGAAGCTGAGAAAGAAATACTTTTATTAAGCATGTGAAACTTTATAAAATTATTGTTGAAGATTCTGTTGTGTTTTACTATCCCTTTATGCAAATGTTTAAATTATTGCAGCCCAAAAGGTGACAAGTCATAGCAATTTAAGAAAACGCTAAAACGGTTTTTTCTTTCTCATAACAATCACTTTAGTTACTACCAATTCAATTCAAACAGCAAATTTGGATAATCACACCCAGGAAAGATGGGCGACTTTATCAATAAAAATAATACAACATGGGCGAGCATCGTGTCAAGCGGTGCGCTTAACGGTGCAACTAAGGGCAAGAAACGCCCTGGAGGGGGACCAGGAACCCAATCCGCAAAGAAATCGCAAACTCAGACACCATCTAGTTTATGGTATTCACTGTAAAGCACGCACAATATATGTACATTCAGTTCAACCAACCCTTATCAAAGGTGGAACATGGGATCAGACTCTTCCTTGGGGATGAGTCACTGACCCTGTGGGAGAAAACATGTGAGGCAAAGCCCTCACTTTTCCCTCAAGCGGTATATGTAGCCACCAACAACATGGGCTGTGGCTGGATCAATATTGGTTTTAAAACAGCTGATGAAGCCAATGCCACAGCAAAAGTCTGCGTGGAAATTGCCCTCCCTGAGGGCAAAAAAATTGTGTGCACCGCGCGCACCAGATGGAACAAAGCAAAAACTTTGTTCATCTCTTTTGACTCGCTCCCCACCAACCTTCCTCATAAGATAATTGAGGAGGAGCTCTGCAAAGGTCTCATGGCCTACAGAGAAATTCAGCAACTCGAATTACAGTGATTTCGCCTGATGCCCAACTTGTGCATGGGCAAAGCTATCACCATAATCAATCCCTTCCCAGAAGTGGAAGAGGACTTATCCAGATTTCCCGCACAGCAGAATTTCACTTCAAAGATGGGGGCCAGGCAGCTGCATTCCAAGCTACACCGGAATGCACACCGCCCATTTGCAACCACTGTGGCTCACTGGGTCACAAGGAACATGCATGCCCTGTTAAAAAGGGCTTAATAGAAAATGACTATTGTGAGGAAGCAATGGACGAAGATAATGAAAACTTCGCTAAAATGACTGATGGTCACAACCCATTCCGCTGGGATGAAGATGGACTATACTCCATCGTGGACCCAGTCATAAGCAAACAACGTAAAGTGGCACAAAAAGCCCAAGTTTGAGAAGCAGCTAAAGCGGCAGCACACGTGGAGTTCACCATTTGCCCCAGACAAATTTGGGAGGATATTTTGGATATTCACTGAATCAACCAATCAGAACAATATGCCCAGTTCGAAAATTTTCACAGTAACCTGACTGAGTCACAAAGTGACATCAGTCATGCACATATTGAGGAACAATGCAACCGCAATTTGGGTGAAAATGCGGTGCACAATTCACCAAAGTTGAACCTAAAAAACATAGAATCCAATCAACAATCCGCATCAAATCAACATGAGACCTGTGCAGGAAAAGTTGATGCAAATGCAAAAAACCGCAATCACCTTAAATCATTGGGTCAGATCAAGGGAACCAACAATGGCAGTGAAAGAGTTGGAGTACAGATGTGGAGCATGGCCATAATGAGCCATGGTGGGATAGGGCCAGAGGGCCCTCCCAACTGCTCCTGAGGTGCCGCGGGCACCTCAGTGTCAATTAGGACGCTAAACATCGTAGGAGCCAGGGCTCATATGTCCCAAGCCAAAAAGCTGAAATTCCTGAGAAAACCTCTTGTAGACATCTTGGCCATCCAAGAAACCCACTGTCTACAAGTGGAAGAAGAATCCTGGTCAACCAGGGTCGCACCATCACAATTAGTATGGACGTCTCGCTGTGGGGTGATCATCCAAAACAACAAAAAATTTAAAATTACAAATTCGTCATCACACTTGCATGGTTGAGTCCTGGTAGCAACAATCACATGCCAAGAGAAAATAATTTTGATAGCATGTATATATGCACCGTGCACTGCAACTGAGAGAAAACAATTCTTTGAAAACATATCTACTCTCACCCTCCCACCAGATACCATTATTTTAGGTGATTTCAACTGCTGGGATAACCCCAATATGGATCAATGGCCTAATCCCAGGGGATCCCCTCCTGGACACATTGAATTCCACACAATGAAGGCATCTCTTGGCTTACAGGATGCTCTTCCCCCCAAATCACCACTACTTCCCCACATGACGTGGCCCAACATACGTGAGTGAGTGCTCATATTGATGAGTTGCATTGACTACATCCTCATCCCTCAATCCCACCGCTCAAGAATCTCCAAATTTATAACAAAACAGATCAATTTTTCTGACCACCGATTAGTTCTGGTGCAGTTAGCACCAACCCAATCCCACACACAGGTGTCGCCTTGGAGAAAGCTTCACCCAGAAAATATAAAATTGTCCGAGATATCTGACTGGGTTAAAAACAAGGCTACAAGCCCAGAATTCACAGCCCATTCACTTTGGATCCCATTGTAACATGGGAAAATTTCAAAAAAGATTTAATCAACAAAACCCAACATATTGCATCATGCAAGTACACCGCGGACACAGCCACAATCAATTGTATCTTGGCAGAACTAGACCACCTGGAAATAAATACTCCAAGATCTGGCTATAGCCCTAATTGGGGATGCAAATAGGCAGAAATTTCAGCCTGACTTAACAATCTCATCTTTGAACACCAACACAGAATCAAAGTATTAAACAAAGGTAAGTTCATAAAGGAAGGCGAAATCTGTTTGACATACTTTTTCCGCCAATTCCACTCCCGTGGAAACCAGCCCACATGCACACAGGTCCGCAAGACCAATGGCACCGTGGCAACTGACCCTGAGGAGGTCAAGGCGGAAGTACACCGCTATTACACAGAATTATATCTTGATATACCAACAGATCCACAAAAAATTAGAGAATTTTATCCAAACTGCCAAGATACAAAGTGCACAACAAAATTACAACATATAATCACTAATTACACGGGAGGAGCTTTGGGAGACAATTCGCGGTGCACCACATAGGAAATGCCCAGGGCCTGATGGGATACCCTATGAATTTTACAAAAAATATTTTCAACAAATCGCCTTCCTCCTATTGGCATCTATGAACCAGAGATTGTTGAAAACACGCCTATTACCAGGAGGCCATGAATCCTACGTTATAACCTTGTATAAAAAGGGTGACAAGTGGGACTTTTCTTTCTTGTTGCAAACACTTTTGCAACCCATTCAATTCAAGACTAAATCTAGTTTGATAATCTCATAGAGGGGATTAGTCTGCGCCCATGTCTGGGAGCAGTTGGGCAAGCAAGGCAAGAGGAGCAGGCGGAAGGCCCGCAGCCTCTAACGTTTGAAAACGCCCCAGAGAATCTGGCGGAATAGAAAAAAATCTAAAAAAAACTGGCGGTCACAATTTCCCCAGAGATACTCGTGTGGCAAGCATGATGCAACCAGTACATCAACACGCCACATTCCCAGCCACTTTCATAGGTGGAATTTGGAGTCCATGTGTATCTGGACATCCAAAAAACGGCCCTATGGGAAAAATTTTGTGAAGATGTACAAAAAATTTTCCTGACCGTGGTGTACGTTGCACCTCACTCCATGTTGTGCGGTTGGCTGGACCTAGGTTTTGAAAGCAAAATAGCAGCAGACGAGGCTGCAGCGGTGCGCGTAGTGGTTGACCTCCCCGAAGGGCAATGGGTCGTCAAAACTAAATGTACCAGATGGACAAAATCAAACCAAATTTTCCTCACGTTTGACTTTTTGCCTACTACGGTAAAATGTGACATTTTGGAGCAACACCTGAAAGATGGTCTCGCCATATATGGCGAAATACAATCTTTCAAAATGCAACGTTTCACGCTGATGCCACACCTGTGCACCGGCAAAGCCATTGCAGTTCTGACCCCAACTGAGGAGATCGCGAAGGACCTAACCCAGATCCCGCACTCCACCTTTATTGACATTGCAGGGCACACCACCCACCAATTCTGGGTAACTGTGGACAGCGCGCCCCCCATTTGCACCCACTGTGATGCGTTTGGCCATAAGGCACACGCGTGCCCCATCAAAGAGGGCGTTACATTCCAAGAGCACCCCTCGGCGGCCATGGCCAGCGGAGAGGCACACTATGAACCAACCGTAAGCACCAAAGAGGCTTTCCCGTGGGGAGCACAAGGCTGCTACCTATTGGTAAAGCTCATCTCCCCGCAGGAGCAGAAGAAGGCCAAGCAGGCCTGTAGGACCGCAGCCAAGGAAGCGGCCAAGGTCACCACCACCATCCCACACTCACAACGCCAGGAGGACATGGAGACCTTTGCGGTGGAAGCAACTTGGGAATCCATCACCCAATCAGATTGGGAGGCCCAAGCTGAATGGGCCACTCAATCTGAGGATCCAATGGGAGATTTGATCTCACCCAATCGCTGCACCCAAGCCCCGGTCAAAACTGACTTGGGACCTATCCTAACCGAAAAAAAAAATTTTGCCCCACTCGACGGTGCACCAAACTTATCCGCACCACAAAAAATTCGTCTGACGTCAGGAAAACAAAAAGCAAAGGCCAAAGCCAATGTGACTCTTTCCGCAAAAATTAACAAAAGCCCCAATAGCGTTGCTGCTAATACCCGCGCTGCTGTGAAAGCCCATGGGGACCTGGAAGAGGCTGGTGGGCCAGGGGGCCCACCCCCTCGCACCTAAGGTGTGAGGGGGAAACCTTCACTCTAGGGACGCTGAATATCGCTGGACTCAAGGCCTCCCCATCCCGGGCTAGGAATCTGAGTTTTTTACAAAATAATTTACCCGTGGATATCCTGGCCATCCAGGAAACCCACTGTCCACGAGGTTCCGAGGAAGCTTGGAAAACAATGCTCCTACCATCCCTATCCTTTTGGTCGAAGCACTGTGGGGTGCTAATTTGGAAAAACAATTTTTTCAAATTTACATCTTCAGAAACATTCCTAAATGACTAAGTGCTCATTGTCACCTTCTCATGGGCCGACGTAACACATGTATTCATCAACATTTATGCCCCAAATGGTGCACAAGAGTGTTGGGAATTTTTCTCGTTGGTCAAATCCCTCCTGCTACCCCCTGATTCTTTCCTAATTGGCGACATGAACTGTTGACTAACCTCACCAATGGACCGGTGGCCACCCTCACCCCACGCCCCACAGGGTCACGTAGAACTACGCATTCTAAAAGCCACCCTTGGGTTAATAGATGCACTGTTGCGACATGCCCCACTGCTCAAAAACATGACGTGTCCCCACGTCCACAACGGCCAATTAAGGTCCATGACCCGCATTGACCTTATTCTAGCACCGGCGAAATTCCAACCCCATATCTCCCACTTCAAAACAACGAAAATGGAATTCTCTGACCACCGACTGGTCTCAATAACATACCACTTACCCGTCACAGTTGCAAAGGCCCCACATTGGTGCAAAATCCGCCCCCCAGAGCTTGCGTCGCCAGGATTTTCCACTTGGGTGGAAGAGGCAACTTTGGCAAAATCGTTTGTTGCACTGTTTTGCGCGGACCCCATTTCCACATGGGCAACTTTCAAAGAAGACACCATCCGCCACTATCGCCATCTCTCATCCAGACGCTCACGAGCCACATTGGCAGTTATATCGCGTGCGCTGGCGGAATTGGCCCACTTGGAGTCCAACATTCCAGCCTCAGGATATAGCCCTGCATGGGGCCAGAAGTGGGCGGAGGCAGCTGCCCACCTCAACGCACTTGAAAGGCAACACAAACATTGGGTTTGTGTCTAATATAGGGCCACACGCATCACTAAAGGTGACAAGTGCACCGCATACTTCTTCAAAAAATTTTTGCACCACGCTAGAGCGTGGCCTGCACACAGGTGCGAAGATTGGATAATTCTATTGTGGACACACCGGCTGAAGTGGCAATTGAAATGCAAAGATATTACTCTGAGTTATACTGAGCTGAACCAATTCAGCCAGCCAAAATGGCAGAATTTCTCGACAGAGCTCATATCCGCACCGTTTTCCGATACCCAGAAATAATGAATTTAATTCGATTTATTTGAGGTACGCTGACCAGGGGATGGACAGTACCGATCACAAAACTCAAAATGGCAAAACAAACTACTAACCAGGTGGGAAGCAGAAACTGCTTAACCCACCATGGCAGAGGGTGAGGAGGGGTCAGGGGGTTGGTTTTCAGAAAGACCCGCCTCAATCAAGGGGTGTTGGTTGCAGTACTAGATCAGAGCAGAGAGCCAGGGCGTTGGGGCATCTGCATAGTGGGGGCTGAGGTCAGTGTAGTAGGAGTTTTCCACTTCTGCATCAAGATAATGATGGGAAAGTGTCTCAACAAAAGCTGCGAGGAGAACTTCAGCTTCTTTGCGGGCTTCAGGAAGTTGGGTGAAAAGGGAGATACTGTGGCGGGTGATTTTGGCTGAGGGGTTGAATGAAGCAAGTGTTGCGACATTCATAACAGCAATTTCAGCATCATCAAAAATTTTGAGATGTCACTGCAGGGAGATTCAGGGAAGTCAGGGGGAAGAAGATGGTGGGCAGGCCATGCTGGAGCTGAGCCACTGACTGGGCCACCGCGGTGCGTAGTTTTGGGCAATGAGGAGAGGCCACCGCAGCTAAGGCGAGCTGGTGGTCAATTTGGAAGGGGGTTGTATTGGGTAGAGGAGCAAAATGGCGAGGGGTAGGGGTTTCATCAAAGTTGGGAAGGAAAAATTCTGCCCGACCATAATTGAATTGGCAGAGAGGTTGACCTGTATGCTTACTAATGAGGATATTACCTGATTCGTCAGTTTCAGCCAATAGATCCCATGGATTTTGGTTCACTGGAATAGTGGCATTTAAATTTGAGTGGGTAGGATTGGGCGAATGGGCAGCTGCTTGGGTACGAATGTTGGTCCAAGCATTGCTCTGATTGGCTGGCGTAGATTTAGGTGGGAGAGTGAGGATGGAGGTTTTGGGTGGGGCTGATTTTCCATGTGGGCCCACTGAACGAGATTGGAGGGTGGGAGGGGGCAGCAAAGCGCCCCATACTGAACCTCCAGAGGGGGGCTCAGAAGCTGCATCAGCAGATTTGG
Source organism: Massospora cicadina (assembly GCA_022478985.1). NCBI lineage: Eukaryota > Fungi > Entomophthoromycota > Entomophthoromycetes > Entomophthorales > Entomophthoraceae > Massospora > Massospora cicadina. The sequence continues at coordinate 39,367 of JAKSZP010018623.1, read as the reverse complement.
CCTTAGGGCACGCTCTTTTTGCATGGTCGAGGCCAAAGCAGAGGGAACAAATCTGCCTACCATTATCGACCCAAGCCCAAAAGAAATGATCAGGTGCTGCAGCCACACTAGCGCGGGGTGGGATTTGTTGGGCTATGGTAGGGTGGTGTGGTATGATGGTGGCTGTTGCACGAGGAGCAGCAAGGCGTTCTGCACCAGAAGGAATGGCAAAGATGAGGTTGGGCTGAGTGCCATAAGCCATGAGCCCCGCGACCAACTGGTCATACAAAACCTGGGGTGGGAGGTGGGATGGGAGATTTGCAAAGGATACCACTAGCGTGGTGTCTGAAGGGAGACGAGTACGGGTTGTGGGAATGGGGGTTTTTTTATAAATTAGAGGAGTTTGTGCTGCCGCTTCAGCATCCTCCTCAGATTGGAACCCAACGTCAAAGTAGCCCTTAAAAGGGCGGAAGTCTATAAAGCCAGCTGGCGCAAAGGCTGTAGTGGCTAGGTCAATAATTGCCTTATTGGCATATGGGAACAAACGTCCATAGTCCACTCTGAGGCAATAGCGAATAGCAGAGCGAGGGAGGGCGAGAGGATGGGGGCGAGAAGGGTGGATGCGCGCCAGGTGGAGTGCTAGGTCTCGTGGGGGGCAAAACGGTTGGAAGCAGTGGGCGGGCTGTTTGAACCTGTCCAAACGCGCTTGCCTGCAGGGCGGAAAACGCTAGGTAGGGGTGCACTGCTGCCCCACACTGGGGTGGCAGGCGGCAGAGCCAAGGACATCAAAGAATAGGTTTGGGCAGATGGCTGTGGATAAATTAACTTAAATTTAAAATCGCTCAAAAGTGACTTTGAGCGGTTAAAGAGAAGTCGAAATAATGAATTTAATTTAAATTTATTGCGGGGGAAGGCCGACCATGGGATGGACACTTCCGAATATGACTCAGACGAGACAAAACTCAGTACCAGGTGAGGCACCCCAGAGAAGCGATGCTATCTCTTGTTGCCAGCGGGAACGCCACTTATGGGAAGGGGAGGGAACGTGTGTAGGGGGAGTAGCCACTATTGAGCACGTGTGGAGGAAAAGGCCTGATTTGATGAACCAGACTGGGAACCAGGAGGAGACCAGCTGCCGGCGACATGGTGGGAGATATCCAAACATCCACGCTTGAAAGTGATCCACCAAATGAGACCGGAATCTGTGGACAGCTTCAGGGAGGGTGGGGATGGATCCGGTGATGGCATCCAAGACAATCGTGTGGATAGTCCACATGGCGATTGCAACCACCAGAGCATGAAGGGAGGGTGGGAGGGGGAGGCCATTGATGAAGCAAACATATCTCTTGACAGACTGATGGGATGTGTTTGATCCTGGCCTAGCAGACGTTGGACTTCGCGCCATATTACTTTAGAGGTGGGGCACTTCTCCAGGCGGTGAAACAGCGTTCCATACTGGCCACACACGACACAGGATGAGTGTAAAGCATTAGAGCGCTCAGCTGTACGATACACCCGCCTCAGGCAGCGCCACACATAGGAACGGACTTGAGGCTGCAACAGAGGATGGTGTGCGTATTTCCAGATAGTCTTTTGGGTCTCAGTGGAATAAGGGATGTCCATCATGTCCAGGTAGTCCACCCTGGATAGGACTTGGGGTCGAGTGGGGATCACGCCATCATGGATGGGTAGCCCCTGTACCTCTTGTGTGAACTGAGGAGAGGGGCGGCCTCTTTGGGTTGTATGTCCACTAATACGAATTCTCCACTCTGCGCTTCGCATGGAGAGTAGGATTCGTTTGTAGTGGGTTTTGGTCCCGTGAGGACCTGTGGCTGATGTGTGTGATGCGAGGTATTTCATCAGGGAGTGGGGGTTTGATGGATTGTTGAGGCCCAAGGCTCGGGAGAAGTTGGAGCGGGCCGCGCGGGACCAGTGTTGGGATGGGAGTGTAGGAGCAGTGACGGCCGCAATCCAGGTGCCTAGGATCTTGGCGGCATGGGCTTTGAAGTCAAGTAGGCCCATGCCACCATGATGATGAGGGCCAAACATGACCTCTAGCCGTACTGGTGGAGGGCGGCCTGACCAAAGCCAACCTTGTAGCAAAGCATACAGGGATTTGAAGAAGCTTGGGGAGAAGGGGATGGCGTGGGCTCCAAACCAGACTTTGGATAGGAGCATAGAGTTGGCAAGAACAACCCTGCCAGTGAGGGTAGTAGGGTGGGCTCTGAGAGAGGCGATTCACTTCATCACGTTGTCCAGTATATGGCACTCCATTACTGCTGACGCGTATCCTCCTGCCTCCAACCACACGCCCAGATGGCGTACCGGTCCTATGATAGTTCGTGGCACAAAGGGGAGCACCAGTGGAGCGGTGTGTTTTGAGTTAGTAAGGCGTGGACTTGGGCGAGCAGCTGGGCTGGTTTGAGAACTACTTGCTGGGGCCCAGCAGTTCTGAAACTGACCAAGGAGGATGATTTCGGTTTTGGAGGCGTTTAGTGCCGTGTTGCTTACCCGGGAATATTCCTGGATGAGGGCTTCAAGCGCACATGCATCTTTATTATTAGACACCCCCACCACGCAATCATCTGCAAATGCCATCATCTTGACTGGGGTTTGGCCTGGCACATGGACCCCAGTGAGTTGGGCATTCACATTTCGCAGTAGTGGGTCAAGGCTGAAGTTGTATAAGAGTGGGCTCAGGGGGTCCCCTTGTCGCAGGCCCCTTTGAGGATGGACTACATCCGTTAGGAAACCTGGGCCGCGCACAGCCATTGTTGCAGATTCCGTGAGCAGCATCACCCAGTTAATGAAGCGGGGAGGTAGGCGGAATTGTTGGAGGCAGGCCCTAAGGTATTCCCAGTTTACTCTATCATAAGCCTTTTGTTGGTCCAAGAATACAAGTGCCCCAGAGGCTGTGGACTGACACACATTAGCCACAGAGTGCACGATATCCCAAATCGACCTTCTGGGGATGAAACCAAATTGTTCTGGAGAGATGGTGGCAGATGATACAGTCCCTAAACGGTTAGCCATGATTTTTGTTAAAATTTTGGTGTCTGTGTTTGTTAGAGAAATGGGGCGCCAGTTGGCTAAGTCTAGCCTATCCCCTTTCTTGAAGAGTGTGACTGTAAAAGCCTCATGTCCTCCTGGTAGGAGGCGCATTTCCAACAGGCTTTGGTTGAGTGAGGCTAGCGGCAATGGGGATATGTATTTAAAATATTTTTTGTAGAACTCATATGGAATGCCATCTGGGCCAGGGCATTTTTGGTTTGGCGCACTGCAAATGGTAGTCCATAATTTGTTTGGAGTAATTAAATTCATTATTTCCAGGTATCAGAAAATGGTGCGGATATGAGCTCTGTCGAGAAATTTCACTCATTTCAGCCGGCTGAATTGGTTCGGCTCAGTATAGCTCGGAGTAATATCTTTGCATTTCGATTGCCACTTCAGCCGGTGTGTCCACGATAGAATTATCTGATCTTCGCACCTGTGTGCAGCCACGCTCTGGCGTGGTGCAAAAATTTTTTGAAGAAGTATGCGGTGCACTTGTCACCTTTAGTGATGCATGTGGCCCTGTATTGGACACAAACCTGATGTTTTTGTTGCCTTTCAAGTGCGTTGAGGTGGGCTGCTGCCTCCGCCCACTTCTGGCCCCATGCAGGGCTATATCCTGAGGCTGGAATGTTGGACTCCAAGTGGGCCAATTCCGCCAGCGCACGCGATATAACCGCTGATGTGGCTCATGAGCATCTGGATGAGAGATGGCGATAGTGGCGGATGGTGTCTTTTTTGAAAGTTGCCCATGTGGAAATGGGGTCCGCACAAAACGGTGCAACAAACAATTTTGCCAAAGTTGCCTCTTCCACCCACGTGGAAAATCCTGGCGACACTAGCTCTGTGGGGCAGATTTTGCACCAATGTGGGGCCTTTGCAACTGTGACGGGTAAGTGGTATGTTATCGAGACCAGTTGGTGGTCAGAGAATTCCATTTTCATTGTTTTGAAGTGGGAGATGTGGGGTTGGAATTTCGCTGGCGCTAGAATAAGGTCAATGCGGGTCATGGACCTTAATTGGCCGTTGTGGATGTGGGGATGCGTCATGTTTTTGAGCAGTGAGGCATGTCATGGCAGCGCATCCATTAACCCAAGGGTGGCTTTTAGAACGCGTAGTTCTACGTGACCCTGTGGGGCATGGGGTGAGGGCGGCCACCGGTCCATTGGTGAGGTTAGCCAACAGTTCATGTCACCAATTAGGAAAGAATCAGGGGGTAGCGGGAGGGATTTGACCGATGAGAAAAATTCCCGACGCTCTTGTGCACTGTTTGGGGCGTAAATGTTGACAATTGTGTGTGCAACCTCGGCCCATGAGAAGGTGACAATGAGCACTCAGCTATTTAGGAATGTTTCTGAAGATGTAAATTTGAAAAAATTGTTTTTCAAATTAGCACCCCACAGTGCTTTGACCAAAAGGATAGGGATGGTAGGAGCATTATTTTCCAAGCATCCTTGGAACCTCGTGGACAGTGGGTTTCCTGGATGGCCAGGATATCCACGGGTAAATTATCTTGTAAAAAACTCAGTTTCCTAGCCCGGGATGGGGAGGCCTTGAGTCCAGCAATATTCAGCATCCCTAGAGTGAAGGTTTCCCCCATCGCACCTTAGGTGCAAGGGGTGGGCCCCCTGGCCCACCAGCCTCTTCCAGGTCCCCATGGGCTTTCACAGCAGCACGGGTATTAGCAGCAATGCTATTGGGTTTTCTTGTTAATTTTTGTGGAAAGAGTCACGTTGGCTTTGGCCTTCGCTTTTTGTTTTTCCGATGTCGGACGAATTTTTTGCGGTGCGGATAAGTTCAGTGCACCGTCGAGTGGGGCAAAAAAAAATTTTTCGGTTGGGATAGGTCCCAAGTCCATTTCAACCGGGGCTTGGGTGCAGTGAACGGGTGAGATCAAATCTCCCATCAGATCCTCAGATTGAGTAGCCCGTTCAGCTTGGGCCTCCCAATCTGATTGGGTGATGGATTCCCGAGTTGCTTCCGCCGCGAAGGTCTCCATGTCCTCCTGGCGTTGTGAGTGTGGGATGGTGGTGGTGACCTTGGCCACTTCCTTGGCCGCAGCCCTATGGGCCTGCTTGGCCTTCTTCCGCTCCTGCGGGGAGATGGGCTTTATCAATAGGTAGCAGCCTTGTGCTCCCCACGGGAAAGCCTCTTTGGTGCTTGCGGTTGGTTCATAGTGTGCCTCTCCGCTGGCCATGGCCGCTGTGGGTGCTCTTGGAATGTAACGCCCTCTTTAATGGGGCACGCATGTGCCTTATGGCTGAACGCGTCACAGTGGGTGCAAATGGGGGGCGCGCTGTCCACGGTTACCCGGAATGGGTGGGTGGTGTGCCCTGTGATATCAATAAAAGTGGAGTGCGGGATCTGGGTTAGGTCCTTCGCGATCTCCTCAGTTGGGGTCAGAACTGCGATGGATTTGCCGATGCACAGGTGTGGCATCAGCGTGAAACGTTGCATTTTGAAAGATTGTATTTCGCCATATATGGCGAGACCATCTTTCAGGTGTTGCTCCAAAATGTCACGTTTTACTGTAGTAGGCAAAAAGTCAAACGTGAGGAAAATTTGGTTTGATTTTGTCCATCTGGTGCGTTTAGTTTTGATGACACATTGCCCTTCGGGGAGGTTGATCACTACGCGCACCGCTGCAGCCTTGTCTGCTGCTATTTTGCTTTCAAAACCTAGGTCCAGCCAACCGCGCGACATGGAGTGAGATGCAACGTACACCGCGGTTGGGAAAATTTTGTGAACATCTAAAAATTTTTCCCATAGGGCCGTTTTTTGGATGTCCAGATACACACAGACTCCAAATTCCACTGAAGAAAGTGGCTGGGAATGTGGTGTATTGATGTACTGGTTGCATCATGCTTGCCACGCGAGTATCTCTGGGGAAATTGTGACCGCCAGTTTTTTTAGATTTTTTTCTGTTCCGCCGGATTCTCCAGGGCGTTTTTGAACGTTAGAGGCCGCGGGCCTTCCGCCTGCTCCTCTTGCCTTGCTTGCCCAACTGCTCCTAGACATGGGCGCAGACTAATCCCCTCTATGAGATTATCAAACTAGATTAAGTCTTGAATTAAATGGGTTGCAAAAGTGTTTGCAACGAGAAAGAAAAGTTTTTTGAAATAATGAATTTAATTACTCCAAACGAATTATGGACTACCATTCGTGGTGCGCCAAACCGAAAAATGCCCAGGCCCAGATGGCATTCCATATGAGTTCTAAAAAAAATATTTTAAATATATATCCCCATTGCTGCTAGCCTCACTCAATCAAAGCCTGTTGGAAACGCGCCTCCTACCAGGAGGACATGAGGCTTTTACAGTCACACTCTTCAAGAAAGGGGATAGGCTATACTTAGCCAACTGGCGCCCCATTTCTCTAACAAACACAGACACCAAAATTTTAACAAAAATCATGGCTTTTCGTTTAGGGACTGTAGCATCTGCCACCATCTCTCCAGAACAATTCGGTTTCATCCCCAGAAGGTCGATTTGGGATAACGTGCACTCTATGGCTAATGTGTGTCAGTCCACAGCCTCTGGGGCACTTGTATTCTTGGACCAACAAAAGGCCTATGATAGAGTAAACTGGGAATACCTTAGGGCCTGCCTCCAACAATTCCGCCTACCTCCCCGCTTCATTAACTGGGTGATGCTGCTCACGGAATCTGCAACAATGGCTGTGCGTGGCCCAGGTTTCCTAACGGAAGTAGTCCGTCCTCAAAGGGGCCTGCGACAAGGGGACCCCTGAGCCCACTCTTATACAACTTCAGCCTTGACCCACTACTGCGAAATGTGAATGCCCAACTCACTGGGGTCCATGTGCCAGGCCAAACCCCAGTCAAGATGATGGCATTTGCAGATGATTGCGTGGTGGGGGTGTCTAATAACAAAGATGCACGCGCGCTTGAAGCCCTCATCCAGGAATATTCCCGGGTAAGCAACGCGGCACTGAACACCTCCAAAACTGAAATCATCATCCTTGGTCGGTTTCAGAACTGCTGGGCCCCAGCAAGTAGTTCCCAAACCAGCCCAGCTGCTCGCCCAAGTCCACGCCTTACTAACTCAAACACACCGCTCCACTGGTGCTCCCCTTTGTGCCGCGACCTACCATAGTACCGGTACGCCATCTGGGCGTGTGGTTGGAGGCAGGAGGATACGCGTCAGCAGTAATGGAGTGCCATATACTGGACAACGTGATGAAGTGAATCGCCTCTCTCAGAGCCCACCCTACTACCCTCACTGGCAGGGTTGTTCTTGCCAACTCTATGCTCCTATCCAAAGTCTGGTTTGGAGCCCACGCCATCCCCTTCTCCCCAAGCTTCTTCAAATCCCTGTATGCTTTGCTACAAGGTTGGCTTTGGTCAGGCCGCCCTCCACCAGTACGGCTAGAGGTCATGTTTGGCCCTCATCATCATGGTGGCATGGGCCTACTTGACTTTAAAGCCCATGCCGCCAAGATCCTAGGCACCTGGATTGCGGCCGTCTCTGCTCCTGCACTCCCATCCCAACACTGGTCCCGCGCGGACCGCTCCAACTTCTCCCGAGCCTTGGGCCTCAACAATCAATCAAACCCCCACTCCCTGATGAAATACCTCGCATCAAACACATCAGCCACAGGTCCTCACGGGACCAAAACCCACTACAAACGAATCCTACTCTCCATGCGAAGCGCAGAGTGGAGAATTCGTATTAGTGGACATACAACCCAAAGAGGCCGCCCCTCTCCTCAGTTCACACAAGAGGTACAGGGGCTACCCATCCATGATGGCGTGATCCCTCATTCGACCCCATGTCCTATCCAGGGTGGACTACCTGGACATGATGGACATCCCTTACTCCATTGAGACCAAAAAAACTATCTGAAAATACGCACACCATCCTCTGTTGCAGCCTCAACTCCGCTCCCATGTGTGGCGCTTCCTGAGGCGGGTGTATCGTACAGCTGAGCGCTCTAATTCTTTACACTCATCCTGTGTCGTGTGTGGCCAGTATGGAACGCTGTTTCACCGCCTGGAGAAGTGCCCCACCTCTAAAGTAATATGGCGCGAAGTCCAACGTCTGCTAGGCCAGGATCAAACACATCCCTTCAGTCTGTCAAGAGATATGTTTGCTTCATCAATGACCTCCCCCTCCCACCCTCCCTTCGTGCTCTGGTGGTTGCAATCGCCATGTGGACTATCCACACGATTGTCTTGGATGCCATCGCCGGATCCATCCCCACCCTCCCTGAAGCTGTCCACAGATTCCGGTCTCATTTGGTGGATCACTTTCAAGCGTGGATGTTTGGATATCTCCCACCACGTCGCCGGCAGCTGGTCTCCTCCTGGTTCCCAGTCTGGTTCATCAAATCAGATCCCTACCTCCACACGTGCTCAATAGTGGCTACGCCCCCTACACACGTCCCTCCCCCTTCCCATAAGTGGCGTTCCCGCTGGCAACAAGAGATAGCATCGCTTCTCTGGGGTGCCTCACCTGGCACTAAGTTTTGTCTCGTCTGAGTCATATTCGGAAGTGTCCATCCCATGGTCGGCCTTCCCCGCAATAAATTTAAATTTAAAAGGGTGACAAGTTGGACCTGGCCAACTGGCGCCCAATTGCACTCTCCAACACTGACACAAAAATTCTAACAAAAATTCTAGTAGTTAGATTAGGCGCAATTGCATCTGACGTCCTATCACCCAACCAGTTTGGGTTTATACCAGAACGTTCAATCTGGAACAACATTCACCCTGTTGCAAACATTTGTCAATCTAAAGCAACTGGTGCCCTGGTCTTCTTGGATCAGGAAAAGGCATATGACCGTGTTAGCTGCCCATACCTAAAAGAATGTCTACATGCTTTCAAACTCCCACCAAGATTCATAATATGGGCGATGCTCCTAACAGAATCTGCAACCATGGCTGTATGCGGCCCTGGATTCCTAACAAACAATATTAAACCACACAGAGGGCTCAAACAAGGGGATCCCCTCAGCCCACTGCTATATAATTTCAGCTTTGACCCGCTCCTCCAAGTAACTGACTCACATCTCATGGGGATAACCGCACAAGGACAACCAACAGTCAAGATACTGTCCTTTGCGGATGACTGCATAGCAGGTATAGCAAACAATGAAGATGTCCGACAGCTGGAACACACTCTAGAGGAATACTCCAAGGTGAGCAATGCATCGCTCAACAAAAGGAAGACAGAAATCATCCTCTTAGGCAAATACACAAACAATCGGGCCACAACACCAGAACCTCACACCTCCATATGAAGAAAAAACCCATTCATCTTACCCTTTGCATCACCTCCCACCACCACTCTTGTCCGCCACCTTGGGATATGGCTGGAAATAGGGGGATATGCCAATGAGACAATAGAAAGTTACCTGTTACAACGGGTATCCAAACGCGTCGCCTCCCTCAAGGGAAGAACCCCAGGACTTACAGGACGAGTTACAGTTGCTAACTCGCTCATCCTCCCTAATACTGTGGTACCAGGCCCACGCGATCGCCTTCTCACCTACCTTTATAACCGCAATCCGCGTGCTTATCCAAGGCTGGCTGTGGCCTGGCTCTCACCCTCCTATACGGATGGAAACACTATTTGGCCCACACTCAAGCGGAGGCATGGTACTAACATATTTTTAAGAGCCACGCCAATCACATCCTAGGTACCTAGATAAAGGAAATCCTTGCTCCAGACCTCCCACAACAACATTGGTCCAGAGCAGCAAGGACTAACTTTGCACAGGCGCTCAAATTAACCAACCCACATAGTCCACCCAGACTACTTTCATACCTTGCCAAGCACCCTACTGCAACGGGTCTGCATGGAACCTCCCCTCATTTCAAACATATCCTCTGAACTATCCGTCATATGGGATGGACCATAGAGAACATGGGTATTTACAAGGAAGGGGAAGAGCCAGCCCCCAATTCAAATTAAGAAACTAAGAAAACCACCCCAGAGAGATATGCTCGCAACAACCCCAAGCATAGCTAGGATAGAATACCTAGATATGTTGGACATTCCCTATGATTTAACCACACAGAAGGCAATGTGGAAAATGACACACCACCCACTCCTACAGCCAAGGATAAGAGCAAACGCCTGGCGCTGTCTGAGAAGGACCTATAGGATGGCGGACCACTCTAACTCTCTCCACAAAACATGTGCAGTATGTGGAGGGGAGGGATCCCTACATCACAGCCTAGAAACATGCCCCCCAACCAAATCTATATGGCAGGAAGTCGCACGCCTGCTCAAGATCCAAAACAAACAGGAATTAATAATATCAAAGAGCATCTTTGCGCTTCAGATAGAGTCATTAATCCCATCTACCCTCCGCTCCCTAATAATACCCATTGCAATGTGGACAATCCACACAATTGCATTAGATGCGTTCAAGTACACGGTCCCAACCATTCATGGGGTTATTAATAGATTCCATGTCCACTTACTGGAGCACTTCCAAGCCTGGCTCTATGGATATATGAGACCAAGGCAAAAAGCGCTCATAGTATCATGGTTCCCACTCTGGTTCCTCCACACAGACCCTTTCCTTCACACCTGCTCCATAGCAGGGGAAACCCCTTCAGAGTAGTGCACCAACCCCCATACCTGGCAGTCCCGCTGGCAACAAGGGTAACTTGAGTACCCTGGGGTGCCCAATTTTATATTTGTCAGTTATTTCCTTAGTTTTATGTATATTTGGTAATGTCCATCCCCTGGTCGGCTTACCTTGGTTAAATAAAAGAATACGCTAAAACAGTTAAAATTACATTGTTACTGGATATCAATGGCTTTTGATATTCATGAATCTCTTGGACTATTACAAATAATGCCAAGCTGAAGCGCCTTACTGGAAGGCCACTTCTTATCAATTTGTTAAGCTTCATTTACCTAGCACACTCCCTCTGTTGATGTTGTGTGCCCCTTGGACAATTTTAGCTTCTAATTTAAATATATGATCGTGGCTATTAATCGCCTCACTAAATGGGTGGAGGCTAGAGCAGATAAGGACCTGAGAGAAAAGATCGCTGCTAATCTTGTTTTGGGAAATATAATTTATTGGCATGTTTGTCTCCGGTTCATTTTATTCGATAATGGGACTAACTCTACATCCACAATGGTCTCTAAACTCAATGAGTTGATAGGTATAATAGAGGCATTGTTTACACCTTATCACCCTGATGCCAAAGGCACAGTTAAAAGATTGTAGGGTAATAATGTGGTATTTTTATAAATTTGTTACTGGCAAAGCGTCTAGCTGTGATATTATTTTGCCCTAAGCCATATTTTTTTACAACACACCTTATCACTTGGCCAGGGGGACTCGCCATTTGAGTTAGTATATGGGAAGCATCCCACACTACCCCGCTGTTATACTCATGTCTTAAAGAAGAAAGCATGTGGTCTAAGGAATATCTTATAAGCTCACACAAATGTGATTCTATTGCAAAGTTCTGTTTACTTAAACACTCTGGAAAAGAAAGTTGAGGGCTAAAATGCAGGATGATAATACCTCTTAAACTTTCCCACCTTCAATTTAGTGGAATTGTTCTGGTATATTGATAATCATGGATTTGGAAGGACTAGCAAGTTAGAGCATATTTGGAAAGGTAACTTGAGATCATAAAGAAGACCTCAACAAATGCTTACAATTTCAAGGATTCCGCTAAGGGCTACCTTATCAATTGAGTTCATGAAAAGCTCTTTAAGAAGTACTATCAGCCCTTCAGCCTTATGGCCACAGGCTCTCAATATATATCAGATCCCCACTCATCTTTGTTCCTTGATTTTTGGTCAAGTGGGGGTAGATGTTGTAATTGGTTTGACCAATCATCAAATTATATTTAGTGTTATTATTTTCAAATAATTAGATAATTGTTTTGATCAAACATATTTTGCCCATGGCCCACAGTTTTATGTAGTTTATGAAGCTCTATTAAATTACTCCTGACATCTTTGTCAGGGTGAATCCTGACATGAGAAAATTATCAGAAACCCTATAATTAATCTTCCAGTTTGATAAACTATTCAATGAGGTGAGATCGGCTAGAAGTAAGAACTTAAGTAATAAAATTAAGTTGGTTACTTTCTTACCAAACAATAACTGCAATGAAATTGAGACAATTCCAACTGACTTAAATGATCATGTGCAATCAGTAAATTCCAGAAGCTCAGAAGAAGTAGAATATTATTTTTTACAAATTAATTAAGCTCTAGTAATTCCAGGAAGAGGAATGGAATATATAACTAAATCATTCATATTGTTAGGTTTTTGCGGTCAATAAAATTATTCTAAATTATGCAAACATTATTAAAGTTATTTAATAAAGTTTTAATAATCCTGATCTACCACATAAAACATCAAGAAACTCCCCTCCACCTTTCCTCTCCTAAAATCCTATCTGTGGCAACTTCCTTACCAGTATACCCAGCATTTCTTATATTTGGATGCATCTAGTGTCTGGTCATACTGAATCCAAAACCTTGATTATACTATCTCATGGTTAGCTACCCCAACCGGACAGCGGTACATCAGACGCTGAAATCTTTGCTTAAATCTTTTTATCTAACTGAGGTAAGCCGACCAGGGGACGGACATTACCAAATATACATAAAACTAAGAGAATAACTAACAAATATAAAAAATTGGGCACCCCAGGGTACTCAAGTTACCCTTGTTGCCAGCGGGACCGCCAGTTATGGGGGGTTGGTGCGCTACTCTGAAGGGGTTTCCCCTACTATGGAGCAGGTGTGAAAGAAAGGATCTGTGTGGAGGAACCAGAGTGGGAACCATGATTCTATGAGCGCTTTTTGTCTTGGTCTCATATATCCATAGAGCCAGGCTTAAAAGTGCTCCAGTAAGTGGACATGGAATCTATTAATAACCCCATGAATGGTTGGGACCGTGCCCTTGAACGCATCTAATGCAATTGTGTGGATTGTCCACATTGCAATGGGTATTATTAGGGAGCGGAGGGTAGATGGGATTGGTGACTCTATTTGGAGTGCAAAGATGCTCTTTGATATTATGAATTCCTGTTTGTTTTGGATCTTGAGCAGGCGTGCGACTTCCTGCCATATAGCTTTGGTTGGGGGGCATGTTTCTAGGCGGCGATGTAGAGATCCCTCCTCTCCACATACTGCACATGTTTTGTGGAGGGAGTTGGAGTGGTCCGCCATCCTATAGGTCCTTCTCAGACAGCGCCAGGCGTTTGCTCTTATCCTTGGCTGTAGGAGTGGGTGGTGTGTCATTTTCCACATTGCTTTCTGTGTGGTTAAATCATAGGGAATGTCCAGCATATCTAGGTATTCTATCCTAGCTATGTTTGGGGTTGTTGCGAGCATATCCCTCTGGGGGTGGTTTTCTGGGTTTCTTAATTTGAATTGGGGGCTGGGTTGTCCCCTTCCCTGTATAGTACCTGTGTTCTCAATGGTCCATCCCATACGGCGGATAGTTTGGAGGATATGTTTGAAATGAGGGGAGGTTTCATGCGGACCCATTGCAGTAGGATGTTTGGCAAGGTATGAAAGTAGTCTGGGTGGACTATGTGGATTGGTTAATTTTGAGCGCCTGTGCAAAGTTTGTCCTTGCTGCTCTGGACCAATGTTGTTGCGGGAGGTCTGGAGCAAGGCTTTGCTTAAATCTTTTAATATTGGTAAATCATAGGAATATTGTATCCTTAAGCCCCATCAGTGCAACTTGATCCTTAGAATCTCAATTTCTGTGGCCCAAATCCTAGGTTTTTGTTTTTTTCAATTATTATTTATGCATTGTTATTTTGACCCACAACAGCATAAAACTTGTTGTTCAATAGATTATTTATTTGTCTTCTCAGCCTTTCCGCCAGAGTTTTACTTTAGTAACTGATCAAGGTTAATATAGATATCACCTCAAAGTTGCTGGCTTGGTGGCCACGTATTTCCCCATTATGCTATTGCCCTAAATTTACTTATGCTTTTCTGCTGTCAAATAATTGCACTAATGAGAATGAGGGATGACTTGAGCATATCAGCAGGGAATTGTCATGTGAAGATAATCTGCTTTGATTTTAGCGGGTAATAAAGTATACCACAAGGAGAAAATAGATTGTTTGATGAAGCTTTAAAGCCAAACTTTATTCAAAAATATGGTTGTCATGGTGTAAAAAATTATGAGGGATAATTGTTCTTTGTCCAATAACCCCTATAAACTTATTACTTGCACTGGTTCATATTTTTTGCAATTCTTCTGAGTTGTATAGTTGTTGATATAATCAGTTGGCAATATTATGATGACTATTATCTGTAGTTTTATGGAAGTACTAGATCTCAGCCCAAAGCTCAGTCATTATTTCCACCTTTAATTACTTAAGATTCTCAAAATAGGGATTTGTTCCCTCATACCATCTAACCCAATCTTCTCTTAGATTCTCATTGACAGTTTCTCCAATTTTACACACAGTCAGCAGCGATCCCCAATTTGATTCTGCTTCTTCTCTGGATCTCCAATCAGATCCTTACTTTTTTCCTTAAAAAGTCTCCTGATTGTCATTTTAAGCAATAATATCCTTGAGAAATAATAGAACAAATGAAAGCTGATAAAGTGTACTAAGCTAGTATATCTACTGTATAACCCTTTTTCTTCGCTAGTATATCTACTGTATACCCTTTTCTCTTTGCTAGTATATCTACTATATACTCTTTTTTCTATCTCTTTATTGGTGAATTCTAGGGAATTTATAGTAAGGGATTCGGTGCCCAACCCTTGGTTGACACCTCTTCAATGAAATAGCAGCCGTTGCCATTGAATCACCCATTCTTGTCTCAGCAGAGATGGTTTTCCCCATCCTGGATAGGATTCCATCGTTGGAAATCCTCAAGACCTAAAATGAAAAGAGTCAGCAAACTTGACCCTAACGTTTTCCTCTCATTCTAAGCAAGCCAACTGTATTTGGCAAGCGATCTGCTTAGGTAATGAAACTTGTTACCACTAAGGCAGGTCACAAACAAACTGATTGATTTGCTAGTTGCAGGTGGCATCACTCACCTCGCAATTTACTCCTTACATTCCAAATCATTCAGTGATGAAATATGACCAATCCCAAATTAGTAAAATTGATAGTTAATCAACTATCAAATGCCCCTATTTTGTTGGAAACACTGCCTGAAAAGATCTTAAGAATTCATCCAGATCAATCCTCAACGGATCCAACCAGGCGAATAATCTAATATCCCCTAAACATAGTTACCCTGAAATCAGTGTCAACCAATTTTCAATGCACCTTGCATTAGGGAATTATCCCCTTGCGATTCCTGGTAATCTAGCCAGCTGGGAATATGGGCAAAAATCCTAACATATGGCTAAATGACATAATTGTTATAGTGGGTCGCAAGTTTAAGGAGGAGATGAGCCAAGACAGAGGAGTCAAGTTTGCTGCCCTCCCTGACCTTAGATACACTGTGGATAAATGCTTAGCTAAGTCCAAACAGATCAAGGTTAATCCCCAGGAAACACATGATGGTGTCCCAGACATTACATCAATGGGGTTGAAGATTTCCTGCTATAGTTTAAATGATGATAATTTTATTACATTTTATTTTAGAACGCAGATTGAATTAGTTTATAAGATCTCCATCACAAATAATGGTGGAGTTTGGTTGGTTCAAAGCCTTGTGTTTGCACATACTAGAGCTATAAACTACTATCAGTGTTAGCCTCGTTCTATTGTCCAGAGCCGTTTCCAAGCTCAAATAAGTGATTGAGGTCCAGATTCTCAGATTTCCTTAAAAGGGGCTTCTCTGTTCAGTCTCTCTGTTGGTCATCTCCTTTGCAATAAAGGACTTTGTTTATATATTTACCTTATGTTACCCTTTTCTATCCTTGTAGTATACCTCCTTATGTTAGTATCCTATTTTTATTTCATATTCTCTGAAGTTATGGGCGCCTTAATGGGTGCGTGTGCACTGCTTTTATCAATAACCTTTTTCTGGTAGTTAAAGACACTCTCCTTACAAGAAGTGTGCTTCTTCCCTTAAGTTTAATAAAAGCTTTTTATGATACTTAAGTTCTTTTTCCTTTTTATTCTTCAATTAAATTAGCTTCATACTGGGCCTTGTTTGGTGTTAGTTGACTTGTGCTCTTGAGATACAACGCCTCTGCATCAATCTCAAAACCCCCAGTGAAGCCAAGTCTTACCTTGACATGCAAAATGTCTGACAGTATTGTAGTAAACCCTATACTTCCCAATTAAACTCTTTTTAAAAAAACCAACTCCCTCCTATAATTGCATTGTTGGTATTTATTTATCATCATCACAAGATCTATGGTGATTATTAAATGAAGTGACTCAATTATAAATATTATTCGCCTATTCTAAATATCATGTTTTCTGTGGATAGCATCTATAGATGAGTGCAAACTTTTGAAGGGTTAAACAGGAGATAAGTACCACAGATTCAACGGGAAGGCAATTAGGCAATTATCACTCCTTATTATAATATAATAAAATATAAATGGGAACTTTATGTCTTTTATAACAGCTTTTACCACTCAAAGTCACTTTTGAGAGATTTTAAAATTTAGTTTTATTTATCCACAGCCATCTGCCAAAATCTATTCTTTGATGTCCTTGGCTCTGCCGCCTGCCACCCCAGTGTGGGGCAGCGGTGCACCCCCACCTAGCATTTTCTGCCCCGCGGGCAAGCGCGTTTGGATGGGCTCAAACAGCCCGCCCACTGCTTCCAGCCGTTTTGTCCCCCCACGGGACTTAGCGCTCCACCTGGCACGCGTCCACCCTTCTCGCCCCCATCCTCTCGCCCTCCCTCGCTCCGCCATTTGCTATTGCCTCAGAGTGGACTATGGGCGTTTGTTCTCATATGCCAATAAGGCAATTATTGACCTAGCCACTGCAGCCTTTGCGCCAACTGGCTTTATAGACTTCCGCCCTTTTAAGGGATACTTTGACGTTGGGTTCCAATCTGTGGAGGACGCTGAAGCGGCAGCACAAACTCCTCTAACTTATAAAAAAACCCCATTCCCACAACCTGTACTCGCCTCCCTTCAGACACCATGCTTATGGTATCCTTTGCAAATCTTCCATCCCACCTTCCACCCTAGGTTTTGTATGACCAGTTGGTCATGGGGCTCATGGCTTATGGCACTCAGCCCAACCTCATCTTTGCCATTCCATCTGGTGCGGAGCGCCTTGCTGCTCCTCATGCAACAGCCACCATCATCCCACACCACCCTACCATAGCCCAACAAATCCCACCCCGCGCTAGTGTGACTACAGCGCCTGATCATTTCTTTTGGGCTCAGGTCGATAATGGTAGGCAGATTTGTTCCCTCTCCTTTGGCCTCAACCATGAAAAAAAGTGTGCCCTCAGGCCAAGTCCGCTGCTGCGACTTCTGAGCCCCCCTCTGGAGGTTCAGTATGGGGCGCTTTGCTGCCCACTCCCACCCTCCAATCTCGTTCAGTGGGCCCGCATGGAAAATCAGCCCACTCCCAAAACCTACAGCCTCACTATCCCACCTAAATCCACCCCAGCCAATCAGAGCAATGCTTGGATCACCATTTGCACCCAAACAGCCGCCCATTCGCCCAATACCACCCACCCAAATTTGAACGCCACTATTCCAGTGAACCAAAATCCATGAGATCTATTGGCTGAGACTGATGAATCAGGTAATGTCCTCATTAGTAAGCATACAGGTCAACCTCTCTGCCAATTCGATTATGGTTGGGCAGAATTTTTCCTTCATGACTTCGATGAAACCCCTACCCCTCGCCATTTCACTCCTCTGCCCAATACAGTCCCCTTCCAAAGGACCACCAGCTCGCCTTAGCAGCGGTGGCCTCTCCTCAGTGCCCAAAACTATGCATCGCGGTGGCCCAGTCAGTATTTCAGCTCCAGCATGGCCTGCCCACCCTCTTCTTCCCCCCAACTTCCCTGAATCTCCCTGCAGTGACATCTCAAAACTATTTGATGATGCTGAAGTTGCTATTATGAATGTCGCAACGCTTGCTTCATTCAACCCCTCAGCCAAAATCACCCGCCACAGTATCTCCCTTTTCACCCAACTTCCTGAAGCCCGCAAAGAAGCAGAAATCTTCCTCACAGCTTTTGTTGAATTACTCTCCAGTCATTATCTTGATGAGGAAGTGGAAAATTCTTACTACGCTGACCTCCATCCCCGCTATGTGGATGCCCCAACGCCCTGGCTCTCTGCTCTGATCTGGTACTGTAACCAACATCCCATGATCGAGGCGGATCTTTCTGAAAACTAACTCCCCGACCCCTCCTCACCATCTGCCATGGTGGGTTAGTGGTTTCCGCTTCCCACTTGGTTAGTAGTTTTATTTTGTCATTTTGGGTGTTGTGATTCAGTACTGTCCATCCCCTGGTTGGCGTGCCTCAAATAAATTGAGAATTTATGGCTTTTATAACACTTATTTTTATATAGTGGTAGAGTTGCACTACCACTAGTCTTAGGGATTCGTGCTAAGTACTATTACACTGGCAGAGCTCTTATGGGTCAATGTGTTCTCTCAAAAAACTCTCCTCCTTGACTCTTCATCACCTTTTTATGCTTGTTGCTGCAGCTACTTAACTTTCAATGACTAGATTTTGCTGATTTAGATAAAATTTATCCGCCATGTCGCTGAGTCAAATCTTTAAACCAAGCTATTCTCTCTTTTTAGCACTACTTAGTCCCAACCTAAGGGAGATACACCAATATCCAAGATAATTTTTCTCATAATTGATTTAATAAGTAAACTCACCAGTGGAATTGTATGAATTTATCAGCATGTTATAAAATTAGTGATATAGGTAATATCTGGTGTAAGTGTTGCGCAGTGTTGAACCCACTGAGCAACGGATTAACAATATAGAGAGCACCAATCATAAGCAAATCACATTAAAATCTAATATGTAGTAGCAATTGATTCCATAATACAATATTTTTATTGTTATATATTGATCGTTGACTTCCACAGTTGCCTCCTCTTCCTACTTACTATTGACTCTCCTTATTATAATTTTGGGCGGTATTGTTGTGATTCACCATAAGGGTCACACAGGTCAAACCCAATGAACAACAGACAGATAATATGGGGATTGTCAGTCATCCAAACACATTGGAAAATAAAATGAATAGGAGCATTTGCTCTGACAACACTTTTATTTATTTTAATAAATACAGAGACTCTTTGCTGTTCCACTCTCTCCCAACTATTAATCACCTCTTTTCAATTGCCCATCTTGCTTATATATCAGTGACTTTAGACGATACCATTCTCATAGCCTAGATTATTCTATTCCATTGAATCTCATTGGTTTGGATGGTATACTTCAATTCTCTATCGCCCTAATTTTGAGGCAATCTATATTATATTTGTCAATCGTCACCATCGCCTTATTGCCTTATTTACAAGCAATCCAAAATTTAATCGTTATATCCCAATATTGCTTCATCTTAAAGCGCACAAATACTTGTAAATATCATCCTAGTAAGTGCATTCTCACCATTCCATCATAGTTATTCAGGGCTTATTGTCCAGTCATATCAGAATCTCAACATTACCCCCTTTTGACTGGACGATAAGTCTAATATTGTTTGTATGCCCAGAGAAACTTTGTGTGATGCAATTAATGATTTGACACACATGCTGGGTCTTTGATGGTGTCTATTTTGGTATCAGTTTTCTCAATTATTTCGAATAGACCAACCCAGATATTGGCCAGCTTGTGTTTCTACCCAAACACATGCTGGTCATGGAACAAAACCATCTCACCCTCTTTGAACAGTGCCAACCTGCTACAGCATACCTGATTGGTTGCCTGATAGCCTTTTTGGCCAGGATGAATGAATATGCTTCCATTTGCTACTTGATCAATATGTCATCTAAATTTATCAAGTAGCATTGGGAATTCATTCTGCCAGTAACTTCTACACACAAATAAAGCAATGCTGGAAGGGCGGTGTGTCATCTAAATAAGAGTTGAAAGGGGCTCTTCCCCATGGCAGAATGATAGCTGATATTGTTTACAAAGATGGCGGTAGACACGAGGCAACTCCAATCAGTTGGTCTATTGGTTAGAAACTTACTAAGGATGTTCACCAGGGTCCCATTAACCCATTTGACCATTCCATAGGACTTGGCGTGATATGGGGTCATCAGAACCCCGTGGATGCCCATTAGCTTGTTCAGCTTAGGAAGGATATGCAAGGTAAAGTTGGTTCCATTATTGGTAAGAATTAACTGAAGGCAGCCATGTTGCTGAAAAATACATACCATTATGAACTTGGCTTTGTGACCACCCCCAAATCCAATATCACCTGAACTTCAACCCACCTGGTCAAGTGGTCGATAGCCACCACAATGTCCTTACACCCATTGGCTCCCATTGGCAGAGGGCCAACAATACCAAGGGAAACCGTATTCCAAGAAAAATATGGTTTCACTAACTGGTACAAGAACTTCTGGCGGATTGGCTTTTCTACTTGACACTGGTGGCAACAGGAAATGGTCCCAAGTGCATCAAAGTTCATGCTTTCCCAATAGTACTGAGGGCGCAACAGTTCCATTGTCTTGCGTATACCACAATATCTGACTGCCTTGTGGGCACTCATAATAATCCCAGGCCATGTTGAGGGTCACAAAAAGTTCAACGTAGATCACCAATCCGCTGTACAGTTCCCCATTCCATTGGAAGTATTTATTTGCATCTCGTTTAATGCTTTGAACACTTGGGCAGTTTGTTGTTGTACCTTTTGCTGAGGATCTTATTGTAGCCCACATTGCTAAGATCCGCCATCACAGCAGTGGTTGGCAATCGAGATAAGAAGTCAGCATTCTGATGCTTTACTTCTGGGAAGTGGAGGTTCTCAAAGTTGTAAGCCTGCAGCTTAAGAGCCCATCAATCTAAACGCCCTTCAGGCTCTTTGAGTTTCTGAAACCAACATAATGACACGTGATTTGTTATAACTTAAACTTTACCCCCGCAAGTAGACCCTAAATTTTTTATATGCGTAGATCACCACTAAGCACTCCTGCTTGGTCATGGTATAATTACACTCATGACAGTTCAGGCTTCAACTGCAGTATGCAACGGGATGCTTCTCCCCTTTATCATCTTTCTGAGAAAGGACCGCCCCAAAAGCGGAAAGGGACGCATCCATCTGAATGATAAACGCTTTATCAAAATTTTGAGTAGCGCAGCACCAGTGAACTGATTAGCGCTATTTAAAGTGTATTAAAGGATTATTGTTGTCATTCTGTCCATTCAAATATGGCATATTTACTTAGTAACTCAAACAGCGGACCTCCAATACAGTTGAAGTTGGGTATAAAGTGTCAGTAGTATCCAACTATCCCCAAAAATACTTATAGGTCACGCTTAATGTTTGGTGTAGTCATTTTTTACAGCCTCCATTAGCCAGAAGGTGTTTCAGCCCTGTCATGTCTACCACAAACCCAAGGTACTCCAGTTAGTCCTTAAAGAAGTGACATTTATGGGGCTTGATTTTGATGTTGGGCTCAGCAAACCAGTGGAATCCCTCCTCCAAATGGGTAAGGTGCTCAGAAAACATTTGGGAGAATACATTGATGTCATCGAGGTATATGAGAATGCAAGACAGCTTTAGGTCTCCAAGAATCGTGCCCATAGCCCGTTGGAACTTAGCTGGGAGTTACACAGCCCTTGAGTAATACATATTAATTGAAAAAGCCCATTGGATGTGATAATGTAGCACTTCTCCTGCTCTGCCACAGCAACTCAATTTGCCAGTAACCCAATATCAAGTCCTTAGCTGAAAACTAACGAGCTCCCAATAACTGATACAAAGTATCATTAATCTATGGCAAGGTGTATGAGTCCTTCTTTGTAATACTATTGAGCTTACAGTAGTCTAGTTACGCGGTTGGTGCTGTCTTCTTTTTAAAATTAGAATGGGCGAAGCCCACAGGCTCTTGGATGGTTCAAGCATCCCTTGCTCAAGCAGTTTATCAATTTCCTTGGCGACAATGTCTTCTACTGCCCTCAATATGCTTATTGGCTTAGACCTTATGGGGGATGATCTACTATGTCCAAAAAATGGACCACCCCCAAGCACATCCTAAATTATGGTTGTAGATGGTGAAACTCTCCTTATACCTCTGAAATAATGATATCGCTTGGTTTTATGCTCTTCTGATAACCCTATTAATTTCTTCCATAGTACCACTGTCATTACGTTGGGCATCAACTTGACTGTTAGACCAAATTTATCCAATAAACTGAACTCATGAGCCTGAAGGACCTCCTTGATTGAGGTCAAGTGTAAATACTCCACTATTTGGTGCTGGCGGATTTGTACTTATTCTCTCTGGAAATTTTCCAACAAACCTTGATCTCTCTATAGCCTGAGAGTGTAAACCCTGGAGCTTCATGAGGCTCAAGCTGTGTTTGCTGATAGGGAACAATGACCTCCCCATAAAGCTAGATGGCACCTCCATCTCTAACGCAGTGTTTATTATTACTTGGCGTCTGGAAGGAATAGATATAGGCCTTAAGCTCAGAGTGGTAGCCCTTATAATTTGTACATCTTCTGTGAAGGGGCAGAGTCTTTCTTTTTAGTTGATGATAGCAGACTGAAATCACTCCATCACTATATGCAAGTTTGATATGGCCCATGTGCACCAGATCCTTTGGCACTCTGCTAGAAGTATAGTAATTTGGAATCTGGTGCCCCAAAATTGAGAAGATCTCCTCTTTCATATCAATGACAGCCCCAAAATGTCTCAGGAATGCAGTTTTAATTGGAAGATCATAATTATTGTTTGGTAGCACTCTCTTCAGAGTTACAATGACAATGAACCCAAACTGCAAAGTTAGTGCACTGTATGCTCCTTCAGAGATGCGCTTTCTGCTCCAGCAGTCCTGTATACCATTCAATGGTCCACATCAGGTTTTAACTTCAACTTTTCCATCAACTTAGTAGAAACTAAGTTGATTGATCACCAGTATCTATTATACCGCACAATCAATTATTTTTTACAAAAATATCACAGTACGTACACTCAGGATAAGAAGAATATTGACTGTTTAATGCATGAACAATTATGTGATCTCTTTTCCCAAGAAAACTCATAATCCCCTCACCAGCCTTGGAGTATTCTTTATAAATTGCGTCAACTGGAAGGGAGACGTTTACTTCTTTTTAGAGTTGGTGTATCTGCGACAGGATCCCGCTTTTCAGAGGAAGCTTGATCAATCATTTGGCAGGTGTATGGCTTCAGTTGCTCCTGAGGTTCTTCATCTGCCGTGGCAGTTGCTTGCACTTGTATCAGTACGTTTACTCCTCCAACTGATTGCTGGTATAAAATCCCATCATTGTATTGAGGGACTTCCACAGGATATACTAATATTGATTAAGGGAGGTTTGAGGTTGGGATAGTGGAGGTAGAGAGTCCCGTCTCAACTCCACTCCATCTTTTCCCTGATAGTATTGATCCTTTTGTATATAGTGGGCATGACGGTTAGGGAAACTCTGTTCCAGGTGGCCATAGTAACCACATTCATAGCAAGTAACCCCATAAGAGCTGCACCCTTGATTCTCATATGAGGGTCCAGTCCTATAATAAGGTCGACGTTTGTTGCAACTTGGCCCAGATCAGTAGGAAAATTATGGTTGATCAGCTAATTGGCTCATCTCAGTAGTTGAGCTGCTGAAAATTTTTGTGAATGGGGCCAAGGTGAAATTAGAACAGTTGGGAGTAATCTGGTCGAGGGTGAGGCGCAGAACTATAGTAAGGCTGGGGTTGCTAGGCAGAATGTGGGCAGGATGAAACTATTATCCGAAATAAGAAGGGTTGGTATTAACGGCGAATGTTTCTGCTTTGTATTGGGTTGGGGAAAGTTATCGGAATATATGGCATAAGAGCTGTACAATTTTGAGCATGGAAAATCATCATCCAAAATTGGAGAAGTGATGTTGTGTAGCTCATGGTATGACTTTACCATGGAGGTCATTGTGATGCACACGTCAGCTTCAACTAAATAACCTGCCCCAATTAGCATGTGAGCTTCCGCCTAGAATTGATCAGTGAACTCTGTAAGGGTCTTATTATGATGAAACATAATAGTTAGAAACTCCACTTTTTGCTGTGACATTTTTGATGTACCCCCAAACAGGCGCAGCACAGTGTCCTTTACTTCTTGGTAGGTAACAGAGCTGTTTGGAAGGTAGCAGGTGACTTGGTCATCATTCCCAACATCCAAGGCAGATATCAGAAGTTTAGCTTAATACCAATCCGAGGTGCCTTCCAGAGTGAACTCAAAATTTTTAAAGAAGTTGTTGGCGCTACAGTTCTTTTGACTGTCGCCAAGGTTTGAAGGTGGCTCAAAGCTGTAAATTTGGAAAAGGCGCCGAGAAGGAAATGGAAAAATTGGATTAGAATAATGAGTACTTTATTAAATCAATTGGTGTCAATATTTATAGGGTGAGTGGGGACTCAGTACCTCAAGGATTGTTGGGGCCCCATATGTTCAGGATCTTTCCTGACCTTCCAGCTTGGTCACCTCATGGGCATCCTCAAAGAAATTCGCCATACACCTGACCAAATTGATGGAAACGCCACCCCATGTGACTCAGGAATAGGGGATGAGGATCCTGAAGTCAGTTTTGCTTGGTTAGGTTTAACTAATTTGGTATGGCCTGATCCAGAAGTGGGGAATTTAATTCATTCATAATCTCAAATTCTGACAACGCCCTTTAAGATCCTGTTGAAGGGGGAGTACAGCCTAGGGAACTGACCATTTACCTGAGTTACTACGGTCCATTGATTGATGTTGGCAATGGAACACTTGGACTTCACCCTATGAATGACTTTATAGGGTCCAGACCAAAGAACGTCTAGCTTATTTTGTTGGCCTCCAGGTTGATGGTGATAAAAGAGAATGAGGTCCCCTAATTGAAATTTTTTGAAAGGATGGTCATCCAAGATTAAATCAGGATGTCTCTCTTCCAGTGGTGGTGATATTTTCTTGGGTGGCTTGGGCTTGAATCCAGACAATTTCTTCAGCTAAGGCCCTCATAGTTAATTCAAATTTCTCAGGTGTGGAGGCTTCAAGAAATGGCTGAATGCTACTTGTGTGATGAACGGGGTCCTTCCACATTGCTCCAGAACAGTTGGGCAAGAGGGCCCAGGTGAGGGCCCACAAACATGAGAGTGCTGCTGTGGTTAGGTCCTTTGTTCGTTGGCTTGATGAGTGATTGAGGTATCCGTGTAATATGGTAATGATGATGCTCACACTGAGGAGAACAGTCTGTCCACCATAAAGAGTATACAGAGAGATGACTGCTCTGTCAAAATCAGAGAAATATTCCATTTTTCACTCAAAATCCAGGGTTTTCCTCCAAAATCTGAATAAATGTTTTTTTAATTTAAAATTTTATTTCTGGGATTTTAAGTTTTTGACATGAAATCTATAAGAATTTAATGTCACCCACACGTTTTACAAAAATTGACCATCATGTTTTAATGTACTTTTGGCATACCACTATCTCATGAACCACTCAACCAATCCCAGCAAACCAGGTGTTAGCTGATAGAGTCACACGGCGCTCTTCCACCAGTAGTACTGAGAATTTTGGCAACTGACTTCAGTCGCCTCTAGGCTTTGTCTGCGTGAGGGTGTTTTTGCACCAGAAATTTCTAAAGTGCTCCACTAAAACTTAAGCTTCTCAGGGACTTTTCTTTCTCGTTGCAATCATTATTGCAACCTATTCAATTCAAGACTGAATCTAGTTTGATAATCTCACAGAGGAGATTAATCTGCGCCCATGTCAGGGAGCAGTTGGGCAAGTAAGGTAAGAGGAGCAGGTGGAAGGCCCGCGGCCTCCAACGTTTGAAAACGCCCCAGAGAGTCCGGCGGAAGTGACAAAAATCTTAAAGAACTGGTGGTTACAATTTCCCCGGAGATACTCGCATGGCAAGCACCTGCATCTAGTACATCAGCACACCACACTCCCAACCACTTTTGTCAGTGGAATTCAGAGTCCACGTGTATCTGGAACATCCAAAAAATGGCCTTATGGGAAAACTTTTGTGAAGATGTACACAAAATTTCTCTGACTGCAGTGTACGTTGCACCTCACTCCATGTCACACATTTGGCTGGACCTAGGTTTCAAAAGCAAAAAAGCAGCAGACAAGGCTGCAGCGGTGCGCGTAGTGGTCAACCTCCCCAAAGGGCAAAGGTCATCAAAACCAAATGCACCAGATGGACAAAATCAAACCAAATCTTCCTCACGTTTGACTTTTTGCCTACTACGGTAAAACGTAACATACTGGAACAACACCTGAAAGATGGTCTCGCCGTATATGGCAAAATACAATCTTTCACAATGAAACGCTTCACGCTGATGCCACACCTGTGCACTGGCAAAGCCACGCAGTTCTGACCCCAACTGAGGAGATCGTGAAGGACCTAACCCAGATCCCACACTCCACTTTTATTGATATCACAGGGCATACCACCCACCCATTCCAGGTGACCGTGGACAGCGCGCCCCCCATTTGCACCCACTGTGATGCGTTTGGCCACAAGGCGCATGCATGCTCCATCAAGGAGGGCATCACATTCCAAGAGCACCCCTCGGCAGCCATGGCCAATGGAGAGGCGCACTATGAACCTACTGCAAGCACCAAGGAGGCTTTCCTGTGGGGAGCACAAGGCTGCTACCTATTGGTAAAGCCTATCTCCCCGCAAGAAAGGAAGAAGGCTAAGCAGGCCCATAGGGCTGCGGCCAAGGAAGCGGCCAAGGCCACCACCGCAATCCCACACTCACAACGCCAGGAGGACATGGAAACCTTCGCGGCAGAAGCAACTCAGGAATCCATCAACCAATCAGATTGGGAAGCCCATTCTGAGCGGGCCACTCATTCTGAGGATCCGATGGGAGACTTGATCTCACCCAATAGTTGCACCCAAGCTCAGGTCAAAACTGACTTGGGACCTATCCCAACTGAAAATTTTTTTTTGACCCGCTCAACGGTGCACTGAACTCATCTGCACCACAAAAAATTCGTCCAACGTCAGGAAACAAAAAGCAAAGGCCAAAGCCAACGCGACTTTTTCCGCAAAAGTCAACAAAAACTCTGATAGCGTTGCTGCTAACACCTGCGCTGCTGTGAAAGCCCATAGGGACCTATAAGAGGCTAGTGGGCCCGGGTGCCCACCCCCTCACACCTAAGGTGCAATGGGGGAAACCTTCACTTTAGGGCGTTGAATATCACCAGACTCAAGGCCTCCCCATCCTGGGCTAGGAAACTGAGTTTTTTACAACACAATTTACCCGTGGATATCCTGGCCATCCAGGAGTCCCACTGTCCACGAGGTTCCAAGGAAACTTGGAAAACAATGCTCATCCCATTCCTATCCTTTTTGGTCGAAGCACTGTGGGGTGCTAATTCAGAAAAATAATTTTTTCAAATTTGTTTCCTCAGAAACATTCCTAAATGGCTGAGTGCTCATTGTCACCTTCTCATGGGCCGACGTAACACATGCATCGTCAACATTTATGCCCCAAACGGTGCACATGAGCGTCAGGAATTTTTCTCATCAGTCAAATCCCTCCCACTACCCCCTGATTCTTTCCTAGTCAGCGACATGAACTGTTGGCTAACCTCACCAATGGACCGATGGCCTCCCTCACCCCATGCCCCACAGGGTCACATTGAACTATGCGTTCTAAAGGCCACCCTTGGGTTAATGGATGTGCTGCTGCGACATGCCCCGCTGCTCAAAAACATGATGCATCCCCACGTCCACAACGGCCAATTAAGGTCCATGACCCGCATCAACCTTATTCTAACGCTGGCGAAATTCCAACCCCACATCTCCCACTTCACAACAACAAAAATGGAATTCTCCGACCACTGACTGGTCTCAATAACATACCACCTACCTGTCACAGTTGCTAAGGCCCCACATTGGTGCAAAATCCGCCCCCCCCAGAGCTCGCATTGCCAGGATTTTCCACGTGGGTGGAAGAGGCAACTTTGGCAAAAAAGTTTGTTGCACCATTTTGCGCGGACCCCATTTCCACATGGGCAACTTTCAAAGAGGACACCATCCGCCACTCTCGCCATCTCTCCTCCAGATGCTCATGAGCCACATCAGCGGTTATCTCGCGCACTCTGGCAGAATTGGCACACTTGGAGTCCAACATTCCAGCTACAGGATAAGGCCCTGCATGGGGCCGGAAGTGGGCGGAGGCAGCTGCCCATCTCAACGCACTTGAAAGGCAACACAAACATTGGGTTTGTGTCCAATACAGGGCCACATGCATCACTAAAGGCGACAAGTGCACCGCATATTCCTTTAAAAAATTTTCGCACCACGCCAGAGTGTGGCCTGCACACAGGTGCAAAGATTGGATAATTCTATTGTGGGTACAATGCCAAAGTGGCAATCAAAACGCAAAAATATTACTTTAAGTTGTACTAAGTTGAAACAATTCAGCTGGTGAAAGTGGTGAATTTTCTTGACCGAGCCCACATCTGCATCATTTCCTGATACCCAGAAATAATGAATTTGATCACTCCAAATGAATTATGGACAGCCATTTGCGGTGCGCCAAACTGAAAATGCCCAGGCTCAGATGGCATTCCATATGAGTTCTAAAAAAAATTTCAAATATATATCTCCACTTCTGCTTGCCTCACTTAACCAAAGCCTGTTGGAAACGCGCCCCCTACCAGGAGGACATGAGGCCTTTACTGTCACACTTTTCAAGAAAGGGGATAAGCTTGACTTAGCCAACTGGCGCCCCATTTCTCTAACAAACAAAGACACCAAAATTTTAACAAAAATTATGGCTAACCGATTAGGGACTGTAGCATCTGCCACCATCTACCCAGAACAATTCAGTTTCATCCCCAGAACGTCGATTTAGGATAACGTGCACTCTGTGGCTAATGTATGTCGGTCCACAGCCTCAGGGGCACTTGTATTCTTGGACCAACAAAAGGCCTATGATAGAATAAACTGGGAATACCTAAGGGCCTGCCTCCATCAATTCAACTACCCCCTCGCTTCATCAACTAGGTGATGCTGCTCACGGAATCTGCAACAATGGCAGTGCGTGGCCCAGGCTTCCTAACGGAAGTAGTCCGCCCTCAAAGGGGCATGCGACAAGGGGACCCCCTCAGCCCACTCTTATACAACTTCAGCCTTGACCCACTACTGCGAAATGTGAATGCCCAAAACACTGGGGTCCATGTGCCAGGCCAAGCCCCAGTCAAAATATTGGCGTTCGCAGATTATTGTGTGGTTGGGGTGTCTAATAATCAAGATGCACGCACGCTTGAAGCTCTCATCCAGGAATATTCCCGGGTAAGCAACGCGGCACTGAACGCCTCCAAAACTGAAATCATCTTCCTTGGTCAGTTTCAGAACTGCTGGGCCCCAGCAATTAGTTCCCAACCCAGCCCATCTGCTCGCCCACATATACGCCTTACTAACTCAACACACACCGCTCCACTGGTGCTCCCCTTAGTGCCACGCCCTACCATAGGACTGGTGCGCCATCTGGGTGTGTGGATGGAGGCAGGCGGATATGCATCAGCAGTTATGGAGTGCCATATTCTGGACAACGTGATGAAGCGAATCGCCTCTCTCAGAGCCCACCCTACTTCCCTTACTGGCAGGGTTGTTTTAGCCAACTCTATGCTCCTATCCAAAGTCTGGTTTGAAGCCCACGCTATCCCCTTCTCCCCAAGCTTCTTCAATTCCTTGTATGCCTTGCTGCAAGGATGGCTTTGGTCGGCTGCCCTCCACCAGTGCGGCTAGAGGTCATGTTTGGCCCTCATCATCATGGTGGCATGGGCCTGCTTGACTTCAAAGCCCATGCAACCAAGATCCTGGGCACCTGGATCGTCGCCGTCACCGCTCCCACACTCCCATCCTAACACTGGTCCCGCGCAGCCTGCTCCAACTTCTCCCGAGCCTTGGGCCTCAACAATCCATCAAACCCCCACTCCCTTATGAAACACCTCGCATCACACACATTGGCCACAGGTCCTCATAAGACAAAAACCCACTACAAACGAATCCTACTCTCCATGCAGAGCGCAGAGTGGAGAATTCATATTAGTGGACATACAACCCAAAGAGGCCGCCCCTCTCCTCAGTTCACACAAGAGGTACAGGGGATACCCATCCATGATGGCGCGATCCCCATTCGACCCCAAGTCCTATCCAGGGTGGACTACCTGGACATGATGGACATCCCTTATTCCACTGAGACCCAAAAGACTATCTGGAAATATGCACACCATCCTCTGTTGCAGCCTCAAGTCCGCTCCCATGTGTGGCGCTGCCTGAGGTGGGTGTATCGTACAGCTGAGCGCTCTAACGCTTTACACTCATCCTGTGTTGTGTGCGGCCAGTATGGAACACTGTTCTACCGCCTGGTGAAGTGCCCCACCTCTAAGGTGATATGGCGCGAAGTCTAACGTCTGCTGGGCCAGGATCAAACGCATCCCTTCAGTCTGTCAAGAGATATGTTTTCTCTATCAATGGCCTCCTCCCTTCCACCCTCTCTCCATGCTCTGATGGTTGCAATCGCCATGTGGACCATCCACACAATTATCTTAGATGCCATCGCAGGCTCCACCCCCACCTTCCCAGCTACTGTCCACAGATTCCGGTCTCATTTGGTGGACCACTTTCAAGTGTGGATGTTTAAATACCTCCCACCGCGTCGCCAACAGCTGGTCTCCTCCTGGTTCCCAGTCTGGTTCATCAACTCTGACCCCTTCCTCCACACGTGCTCAATAGTGGCTATGGCCCCTTCACACGTTCCCTCCCCCTCCCCATAAGTGGCGTTCCCGCTGGCAACAAGAGATAGCATCGCTTTTGGGGTGCCTCCCCCGGTACTAAGTTTATCTGTCCTGAGTCATATTTGGAACTGTCCGTCCCATGGTCAGCCTTCCCCGCAATAAATTTAAAATTTAAAACTTAAATATCTCGGGAACTACAAGTCCAATCACAAAAATACAAAGTGTGTTGTGATTATCAGAACTAAAATTCTCCAATAACACCAACTCCTAGTACTAGAAGCACTCACAGAAAAAAATAACAACATTTGAACTCGAACTTTTGAAATGCCTTGACCTAAAAATTGTGATAAAATTTAAACCAAAAATTTTAAAACTGAAAACTGGCAAATCCTATGCGGAGCGTTAACAGGCCTATCGTTTGAGACTAAGATCATTTAATTTTCTATAGTTAAAGAAAAGTTTTATATGTAACAAGTGATAATTTTATATGTTATTTATGGCAATTGGTATATTGTTACAGCCAAGAAGTTTGATATTTGGTTGATTCAATAGTTTAAATGGTTTGTCAGTAGTTTGTGGTTTAGAGTTAATTAATAAGCTTAAAGGTTTTAATAAAGAAGTTAGTGATTGATTGATTTGATAAGTTAATTGGTTTTTGTAAGTGGTTGGTGATTTTGGTTGTTTCAATTCATTTAGTTTTGGTTTATGAAGCAGTTGGTGATTGGTTGATTTTGACATGAAATCCATAGGTATGTAATGTCTTACTCTCACGTTTTTCAAAAATTGACTGTTGTGTTTCAAATGTACTTTTGGCATACCACTATAGCACAAACTGCTCAACCAATCCCAGCAAACCAGGTGACAGGTGATTGAGTCACTCGGCTCACTTCCACCTATAGTACTGAGAATTTTGACAACTGACTTCAGTCGCCTCTAGGCTTTGTCTGAATGAGGGTGTTTTAGCACCAAAAAATTTTAAAATTGCTCCACTAAAACTTTTAAATTTAAATTTATTGCGGGAAGGCCAACCATGGGATGGACACTTCCAAATTTGACCCAAAAGAAACAAAACTTAGTAACAGGGAAGGCTCCCCAGAGAAGCGATGCTATCTCTTGTTGCCAGCGGGAACGCCACTATGAGGAGGGGGAGGGAACGTGTGATGGGGCCGTAGCCACAATTGAACACATGTTGAGGAAAGGTTCTGATTTGATGAACCAAACTGGAAAACCAGGAGGAGACCAGCTGCCGGCGACGTGGTGGGAGATATCCAAACATCCACACCTGAAAGTGGTCCATCAAATGAGACCGGAATCTGTGGACAGCTTCTGGGAGGGTGGGGGTGGGGCCTGCAATGGCATCCAAGACAATCGTGTGGATAGTCCACATGGCGATTGCAACCACCAGAGCACAGAGGGAGGGTGGAAGGGGAGGCCATTGATAAAGCAAACATATCTCTTGACAGACTGAAGGGAATGTGTTTGATCCTGGCCTATCAGGCGTTGAACTTCGCGCCATATCACTTTAGAGGTAGGACACTTCTCCAGGCGGTGGAAAAGCGTTCCATAATGTCCACACATGACGCAGTATGAGTGTAAAGCGTTAGAGCGCTCAGCCGTATGGTACACCCACCTCAGGCAGCGCCACACATGGGAACAGATTTGAGGCTGCAACAGAGAATGGTGTGCATATTTCCAGATAGTTTATTTGGTCTCAATGGAGTAAGGGATTTCCATTATGTCCAAATAGTCCACCCTGGATAGGACATGGGGCTGTGTGGGGATCACGCCATCTTGGATGGGTAGCCCCTGTACCTCTTGTGTGAACTGAGGAGAGGGGCAGCCTCTCTGGGCTTTGTGTCCAATAATATGAATTCTCCACTCTGCGCTCCGCATGGAGAGTAGGATTCGTTTGTAGTGAGTTTTAGTCCCGTGAGGACCTGTGGCCGATGGGTGTGAAGCCAGGAATTTCATCAGGGAGTGAGGGTTCGATGGGTTGTTGAGGCCCAAGGCTCAGGAGAAGTTGGAGCGGGCCGCGCAGGACCAGTGTTGGGAGGGGAGCGTAGGGGTGGTGACAGCCGCAATCCAGGTGCTCAGGATCTTGGCAGCATGGGCTTTGAAGTCAAACAGGCTCATATCTCCATGATGATGAGGGCCAAACATGACCTCTTGCTGTACTGGTGGAGGGCGGCCTGACCAAAGCCATCCTTGCAGCAGGGCATATAAGGATTTGAAAAAGCTTGGTGAGAAAGGGATGGCGTGGGCTCCAAACCAGACTTTAGAGAGAAGCATAGAGTTGGCTAAAACAACCATGCCAGTAAGGGAAGTAGGGTGGGCTCTGAGGGAGGCGATGCGCTTCGTCACGTTGTCTAGAATACGACTCTCCATTACTGCTGATGCGTACCCGCCTGCCTCCACCCACATGCCCAGATGGCGGACCAGCCCTATGGTAGGGCGTGGCATGAAGGGGAGCACCAGTGGGGCGGTGTGGGGTGAGCTAGGAGGGCGAGCACGTGTGCGAGCAGATGGGCTGGGCTGGGCACTGGTTGCTGGGGCTCAGCAGTTTTGTGACTGACCAAGGAGGATGATTTCGGTTTTGGAAGCGTTCAGTGCAACGTTACTTACCTGGGAGTACTCCTGGATGAGAGCTTCAAGTGCGCGTGCATCTTTATTATTAGACATTCTAACCACACAGTCATCTTCAAACGCCATCATCTTGACTGGGGCTTAGCCTGGCACATGGACCCCAGTGAGTTGGGCATTCACGTTTCGAAGTAGTGGATCAAGGCTGAAGTTGTATAAGAGTGGGCTGAGGGGGTCCCCTTGTCACAAGCCCCTTTTAGGGCGGACTACTTCCGTTAGGAAGCCAGGGCCATGTACTGCCATTGTTGCAGATTCTGTGAGCAGCATCACCCAGTTGATGAAGCGAGGGGTAAGCGGAATTGATGGAGGTAGGCCCTGAGGTATTCCAAGCTTTCTCTATCATAGGCCTTCTGTTGGTCCAAGAATACAAGTGCCCTAGAGGCTGTGGACTGGTATGCGTTAGCCACATAGTGCACGTTATCCCAAATTGACCTTCTGGGTATGAAACCAAATTGTTCTGGGGAGATAGTGGCAGATGCTACAATCCCTAAAAGGTTAGCCATGATTTTTGTTAGAATTTTTTGTATTTATTTTAGTTAAAGAAATGAGGTTCCAGTTGGCTAAGTCTAGCTTGTCCACTTTCTTGAAGAGTGTGATGGTGAAGGCCTCTTGTCCTCCTGGTAGGAGGCTCTTTTCCAGAAGGCTCTGGTTAAGTGAGGCAAGCAGTGGTGGGGATATATATTTGAAGTACTTTTTATAGAATTCATATGGAATGCCATCTGGGCCTGGGCATTTTCGGTTTGGTGCACCGCGGATGGCTGTCCATAATTCGTTTGGAGTAATCAAATTCATTATTTCCGGGTATCAGGAAATGATGCAGATGTGGGCTCGGTCAAGAAATTCTGCCACTTCAGCTGGCTGAATTGAATCAGATTGGTATAACCTGGATTAATACTTTTGTGTTTTGACTGCCACTTTAGCTGGCATATCCGCGATGGAATTATCCGATCTTTGCACCTGTGAGCAGGCCACGCTCTGGCGTGGTGCAAAATTTTTTTCAAAAAAATGTGGTGCACTTGTCACCCTCTGTAATGCGTTTGGCCCTGTACTGAACACAAACCAGATGTTTGTGTTGCCTTTTGAGCATGTTTAGGTGGGCGACTGCTTACACCTACTTATGGCCCCATGCAGGGCTGTAGCCTGTAGCTGGGATGTTGGACACTAGGTGTTCCAACTCTGCCAGAGCGCGCGAAATGATGGCCAATGTGGCTTGTGAGCGTCGGGAGTAAGGTGGTGAGAGTGGCGGATGGTATCCTTTTGAAGGCTAACCATGCGGAGATGGGGTCCGCACAAAACGGTGTAACATACTCTTTTGCCAAAGTTGCTGATTCCACACAAGTGGAAAATCCTGGCAATGCAAGTTCAGGAGGGCGGAGTTTGCACCAATGTGGGGCCTTAGCCACTGTGACAGGTAGGTGGTAGGTTATCAAGACCAGACAGTGGTCAGAGAATTCAATTTTTGTTGTTTGGAAGTGGGAATAAGAGGTTGGAATTTCGCCGGCATAAGGATAAGGTTCATGCGGGTCATGGACCTTAATTGGCCGTTGTGGACGTGGGGGCGCGCCATTTTTTCAAGCAGCGGGGCTCACCGTGGCAGCGCATCCATTAACCCAAGGGTGGCCTTTAGAACGCTAAGTTCTACGTGACCCTGGGGGGTGTGGGAGGAGGAAGGCCAACGGTCTGTGGGTGTTTTTAGACGACAGTTCATGTTGCCAACTACGAAAGGGTCTGGGGGTAATGGGAGGGATTTGACCAATGAGAAATTTTCCTGACACTCTTGTGCACAGGTTGGGGCATAGATGTTGACAATAGCATGTGCCACGTCAGCCCATGAGAAAGTGACAACGAGGAGACTAAGCCATTGAGGAAGGATTCCAACGATAAAAATTTGATAAAATTGTTTTTCCAAACTAGCACCCCACAGTGCTCTGACCAAAAGGATAGGGATGGGAGGAGCATGGTTTTCCAAGAATCCTCAGAACCTCGCGGACAGTGGGACTCCTGGATGGCCAGGATATCCACAGGTAAATTTTGTTGTAAATAACTCAGTTTCCTAGCATGGGACAGCGAGGCCTTGAGTCTAGTGATATTCAATATCCCTACAGTTAAGGTTTCCCCCATTGCACCTTAGGTGCGAGGGGGTGGGCACCCAGGCCCACTAGCCTCCTCTAGATCCCTATGAACCTTCATGGCAGCGCAGGTGTTTGCAGCAACACTATCAGTAGTATTGTTGATCTTTTCAGAAAGAATTGCGTTGGCTTTTGCCTTCGCTTTTTGTTTCCCCAACATCAGACAAATTTTTTGCAGTGCAGATGAGTTTGGTGCACCAACGAGTGGGTCAAAAAAAATTTTCAGGTAGGTTGGAAACCAAGTCAGTCTAGACTGGAGCTTGGTTGCAAAGTTAGGTGAAATTGAGTCACCCATTGGATCCTCAGATTGGGTGGCCCAATCGGCATGGGCTTCCAGATCTGATTGGTTGATGGATTTCTGAGTTGCTTCTGCCGTGAAGGTTTTGATGTCCTCCTGGTGTTGGGAGTGTGGGATAGTGGTGGTGACTTTGGCCGCTTCCTTGGCTGCGGCCCTGTGGGCCTGCTTGGCCTTCTTCCGCTCTTGTGGGGAAATAGGTTTTACCAGTAGGTAGCAACCTTGTGCTCCCCACGGGAAAGCCTCTTTAGTGCTTGCGGTTGGTTTGTAGTGCGCCTCTCCGCTGGCCATGGCCGCCGAAGGGTGCTCTTGGAAAGTGATGCCCTCCTTGGTGGGGCATGTGTGTGCCTTATGGCTGAACGCATCACAGTGGTTGCAGATGGGGGGCGCGCTGTCCACAGTTACCTGGAAAGGATGGGTGGTATGCCCTTCAAGTTTAATATATGTGGATTGCTGGATCTGGGTTAGGTCCTTTGCAATCTCCTCAGTTGGGGTCAGAACTGCAATGGCTTTGCCGGTGCACAGGTGTGGAATCAGCGTAAAGCATTGTATCTTGAAAGATTGTATATCTCCATATACAGTGAGACCATCTTTCAGGTGCTGCTCCAAAACGGCATGCTTTACCATAGTAGGCAAAAAGTCAAATGTGAGGAAAATTTGGTTTCATTTTGTCCATCTGGTGCATTTGGTTTCGATGACCCATTGCCCT
The DNA here is from genome assembly GCA_022478985.1 of Massospora cicadina. NCBI lineage: Eukaryota > Fungi > Entomophthoromycota > Entomophthoromycetes > Entomophthorales > Entomophthoraceae > Massospora > Massospora cicadina. The sequence continues at coordinate 2,754 of JAKSZP010018623.1, read as the reverse complement.
TTGGGAGGTTGATCACTATGCGCACCGCAGCAGCCTCATCTGCTGCCTCCTTGCTTTTGAAACCTAGGTCCAGCCAACTGCATGACATGGAGTGAGGTGCGACGTACACCATGGTCGAGAAAAAAGTGTACACATCTTCACAAAATTTTTCCCATAAAGCTGTTTGCTGGATGTTCAGAAACATGCGGACTCCATATTCCACCAACAAGATTGGCTGGGAGTGCGGCGTGTTGATGTACTGATTGCATCGTGCTTGCCAAGCGAGGATTTCTGGGGAAATAGTGACCACCAGTTTTTTAAAAAAAAATTCTATTCCGCCAGTTTCTCCAGGGCGTTTTCAAACGTTTGAGGCCGCGGGCCTACCACCTTCTCCTCTTACCTTACTTGCCCAACTGCTTCCTGACATGGGCTCAGACTAATCTTCTCTGTAAGATTATCAAACTAGATTCATACTTTAATTGATTAGTTTGCAAAAGTGATTGCAATGAGAGAGAAAAGTCCTCTACTAAAACTTAAATATCTCAGGAACTATTTAACCAACCCTTCATTCCTTCCCAAAGCACAAGTCTGCCCATGATTCTATGTCTACCAGTAGTCCCATGACTACCAAGTTTAATTTTTATTGTATATACTAGAAGATGAATATTGTCCTAAACACCTTCGCCTGGTTGTATTTATGTTAGGAAGTGGGGGATATGGGAGAATTTTTTACCGTGGAGTCCACAGATGGCGGGCTATCCATGAGCCTATTTTGAGAATCTCAGCCTCCAATATTCCCATCTAGGCCCGCTCTAGACCATTCTTTGAGTACCCTCAGGCTTTATGGAAACTTTTCCACATATAATTTTGTTCATCAGGGATGAATCAGAGCTCAGCATTCTTGTGCTTCAAAATTTGGTATAATTCAGTTTGGCGGCCCCTGATTTGCTGGGCTTCTTTTTACTGTGGCTCTCAATATTCTCATTTAATGGCAGTTTCAGCTTGGCATCTCCTGATTCGCTGAGCTGCCCAATGCCATGGTTTTTAATGTTACCGCTTTTGGTATAATTTAGCTTGGCAGCCCCTGATTATCTGGGCTACCCTTTGCTAATGTCATTATCATTGTTTAGTTCATTGGGCTTCAGGATCGTGGCCTTTGATTATCCTGGTCGCCATTTACGCTGACCCTTGCCACCTCTGCTCTGAGGTTTAGTCGATTTGTCAGTATCTGATTCATCAGAATGCTATTTACAAGGGACATTGCCCTTAACCCTAAACTTTTATTATCATTCTCTACGTTAATAAGAGCCCCAATCCCTGCCTTAGGGGGGCAATGTGGTGGTCAGGCAGCGCCTTGACCATCACATCGCCCCCCTCAAAGGAGAGCCCCCTGCGCCCCCAGTATTCCTCCACCTTCCAGGGACAGTTGGCATAATTGGCGGCTGTTTTCCAGGAGGATTCTTCTATCAGGTAGCCAACCCATTTTACCAAGTACCTTCACTTTTTATAAGCGATCTTGGTATCCAGAATCTCCTCCACCTCGTACTCTGCCTCCCCTGGGTTGTCTGACTGGAATGTCTCCGGCTTCACTGGTATGGGGCCTTCATATTTCTTGAGCTGAAAAACGTGCAAAACTGAAAGTGCACGCAAACCTTCTGATAATTCTAGTTTTTATGCCATCTCATTCACCTGTCAAAGGAACTTGTAGGGTCCTAGGTTGACGGGTCTGAACTTCCTACACTGTCCTGGGGGTGCGTAGTGTTTGGCATTAATCAAGACATAATCTCCTTCTTTGAGGGGTGGAGCCTCAGATCGATGGTATCTGCCTTCCTCTTCTGGGCCTCCGCTGCCTTCTCCAGGTTGGCTCTCAATGTCTTAAGATTTTCCTTCATTCCAGTCACTAAATCATCCGCCGCAGGGTTTGTTCCTCCAGCATGTCCCTCCATCATCCATGGGTGATACCCAAGGTTTGCAAAAAAGGGCGAAATTCCAGTTGATGAGTGTTCCAGGTTGTTGTATGCAAACTGTGCAATTCTTAGCCACTTGATCCAAAGAACTTGTCACATGGTGAGGTAGCACCATAGGTACTCTTCAAGGGTCTGATTGACCATCTCTGTCTGGCCATCTGATTGGAGATGGTAAGTGGAGGAATGTCATGGTTTAATCTTGAGATTTTCCGGGAGGTGATCCCAGAACCTAGAGATGAACTGCGGGTCCCTAACTGTTATGATCTCATCTGGGAGTCTGTGTCAGGAAAATATCTCCTTCATGAAGATTTCAGCCATGTCCTTCGCCGTGACCTTAGCGGTTCATGGGAAGAACTCAGAATATTTCATTAGTCGGTCCACTACCACCGTGACTGCATTGTAGCCCTCCAATTTTAGGGGCTGGTGATGAGTTCTACGCTAAGGGAGGTCCACGGCATTTGTGCAAACTGCAATGATTTTAACTTTTCTGCTGGTTTTCTTTAAGATGGCTTTGATTGGGCACAGGTAAGGCAGAGTGCAGTATACCCTCTTACAGTTCCCACTAGGCCTGGCCAGGAGTAGTTCCGGTGTATCAGCTCAATTGTTTTCCCCACACCAGGTTGTCCCGCCAGGGGGTGGTCATGACATAACTCCCTTACTTCAGTTTGAAGCTTAAGCGTCAGAACCCATAGGCGGTCGTGGTGCAGGATGAGGCACCCCTCCTTCCTATATTTCTTGTAGCCTTCGCTGGGGTCCCCTTCCTCTATCTCTCTCCTGACTTTGTCCCCAAATTTTGTGCGTCGTTGGG